>VUQH01008635.1:7163-20780 GCA_015106775.1 Etroplus canarensis
CAATCCACAACAACAACAGCAACTCAGGAGAAACCACATCCCCACTAACAACACCCCCCTCCCCAACAGAGACAGAGTGCAACCCCTCTATTTCTAGCACATCCCCCTCTTTTACAGAGCTCTATGAACACAGATACACCCTGCGGACTTCACCCAGAAGGGGTCCGTCTGGTGGCAAAGGTTTCTCCTCCAAGCCCAGCTCTCCTCCTAGAGACAATGGTCCCTTGAGGGAAGAGGGGGAGGTGGTGGTTGGGATGGAGGAGGACAACTGCCCTATGGTGGAAGAACCCGCTCCCTCAGACTGTGTTGGCCCCTCCAGTGAGGAGCTGGTTTCTGTGGATCCAGGGGACAAGGCAGTTGGTGAGGATGTTGGATC
Source organism: Etroplus canarensis (assembly GCA_015106775.1). Taxonomy (NCBI): domain Eukaryota; kingdom Metazoa; phylum Chordata; class Actinopteri; order Cichliformes; family Cichlidae; genus Etroplus; species Etroplus canarensis. Next base: position 7,540 of record VUQH01008635.1, read on the forward strand.
TATAGAGGAAAAAGAGGCTGAAAACGGCAAGGAGCTGACACAGAGCCAGGGTGCAGAGGAGGAGGAGGAAGAGGAGCCAGACGTGTATTACTTTGAGTCGGACCACCTGGCTCTTAAACACAACAAAGAGTATGTGGGAGCTCCCCTGTGGATTGTACTCTCTCAGTCTATTGTTGATTTAGCTCTTGCAAATGTTTATTGCTGTATTTGTTATCATCCAGAAATGTAAAAGGAAAAAACACAGGACTGGGCAATATTTGTAATGTAGTCCTTGTCCAACAAGAAAGTAAGCCACACACACACACACACACACACACACAAAATAATATATATAGATGGAGAGAGAGACACACACATACACACTCCACCGTATAGCTCATACATTACCCTCTCTGGGCAATAAAAATATTTCATTTTTATTTATAGTCACTGGCCCCTTTATTACTGACACCTTGGCTTGCTACTGCTGGGTTGGACCCTCTTTTGCCTTCAGAACTGCCTTAATTTGAGGCATAGATTCAACATGATGCTGTAAACATTCCTCAGATATTTTGGCCATATTGGCATAATAACATCATACACTAGCTACAGATTTGTTGGCTGTACATCCATGATGCGAATCATTTGGTGAGCTGGTGTAAATTAAAGCCTCATTTTTCTTTTCGTAGCTGGTAGGAGTGGCACATGGTATGGTCTTCTCCTGCTGTAGCCCATCTTCATACCTTGGTTATAAGGAGTGGTGATTTGAGTTCTGTTGCCTACCTATCAGCTCGAAGCAGTCTGAATGTTCTCCTCTAAACCTCTGGCATCAATGAGGCTTTTCCATCCAGAGAACTCACAGGATATTTTATGTTTTTGGACCATTTTCTGAAAACCCTGGAGATAGTTTTCTGGGAAAATCCCAGTAGATCAGGCCCAGCATGTCACATTCACAGTCACTTAAAAAAATCACCTTTCTTTCCCATTCTGATGCTTTATTTGAATGTCAGCAGGTCGGCTTGAACATGTCTACATTCTTAAATAAACTGAGTTGTTGTCATGTGATTGGCTGATTAAATAGTTGTGTTATTGGGGGTGAACGGTGCACCTAATGAAGTGGTTGGTCAGCGTATACAAACATTGTATAGGGAAACTTTCTATTGGGAATGCTGTACTGCTATCAGGCTAATCAGATATCTAATGTAGGGAAACACCAAGGGACAACATCCAGAGCTGAAAAATTAAGCCAGCGTGGGAGCAGCAAAACTGCGGTTACTCTCATGGCCACTTGAGGCTTGATACAAAAAGAGGTCAATCCTCTTTGTCTTTTGGATTAAAATGTACAACTTAACAGCATTAAAAGACATATTTACAGCCTGGTTTAAAAATGGTTTTGGCCTTACAGGATAGCTTTACAATTCATAACTATGACAAAGGAAATTTTTTTATAATTCTTCCAACTGCATAATTTGATTTAGGGGCGTGGCAGCATTGATTGAAAAGTGCTCTTACAAGAAGCCTAAGATGACAAGACACCCATTACTTCAAGTCATTAAACTGCACCTCTTGACTGTGTGTGTGCTTTTGATGCCTTTTAATAGATTATCTAATATTATGGCTTGCTGTGTAGTAGAGAGATCATTCAAGAAGTTTGTGCTTCAGTTTTAAGAAGTGAAATTCTAATATTTTATTATTCCAATAATTAATGAATAATGAAATAATGAATGCAGCTTTCTAACCAGTCTAGCTGCCTTAGCTGATAACTTAACACTCCACCCAACATACCAGCAGGGCAGCTGCTAAAACGCTAATCTTGAAGCTTCAACCAATGGGTGACATCAAGGTGGCTACATCTGTCTTTTATACTGTCAGTGGTCAACATTAAAGACGTGCCACTAGATGCTTAAGGTGCAGAAACAGTTAACGATCAACAGCTCAGGAAATGTGGTATGGCAAAACCAGGATGGATTAACTCACAAAAGTGTTTGCACAGAGCTTGGTTGTTTCAGACATTAGAATGCAGGGAGTCATACAAAAGACCTTTTTATGTACTAAAATGAAAATGTAATGGAGACAAAAATTGAATCTGCCTTTTTGGAAAACAGATCATAAGTCAGAAGTCCCTGAATTGCAATTGAAGCTCAACTCGCAGACAGAATGTTTAAATATCTAATTTTGGGAGTTTTTCTCTGCAGTTACGGTTGCATCTAACTATAGCGCCTGCCTTATTGTTTAAGTTTCCATTTTTCAGCAGTTAATTTCCACCTCTGATCTGGCACTTTTATTGTGTGAATTAATTGCCAGTTGTCAGTCTTCCGAAGCCTGTCGAGATTGGATGTTAAAATTACTGTGCTGATTGCTTCTTGTTATCACTTCTCTCAGTATGATGAGTTTTTTTGGAGGATGGATTTCTCAGTGTTGACCTTTGTGCATAGTTTTCTTGTTGGTTGTCATGCAAGATGAGATGTTTACGTTGGTGGACAGGTCCCTTGCCACATTCAGTCAGTGTTGTGGCAGGTCATCTGGTTTGCAGTGTATCTTCATGGGAGGAGGAGGGGTATGGGAGGGTTTTGAGACATCAGCTGAGGTCCTTTTGTCTTTGACATTATTATCCATGAGTGTTTAAAATTTGCCTTTAGACTAAGATTTCACTGCCCTTGTATTTCAAGATAATTCGATCAAATTTCTGAGTCATGCCAAGGTTTAGTTGTGCTGAGTAAGAAGAATTTTGAAGCATCCGATCTATGCAGCCAGGAGTCATTTTTAGGAAGGCATGACAATGCATTTTAGAGTTGCTGAATGTGGAGAATTTGCAGGTATGATTGATAGATCTTGTATTTGCACCAATTTTGTGGATTTTGACAAATGTCTCTGTCTTGGATCACGTTAAGCAGGTCCCTGTTTTAAATTGTCAGATATAAAAGTAGCAGTATGATTGTCAGACCAGCTTTCCTTTGGCACTGGTGTTTGTCAGTGGACCTTGGGCCCAGTAGGTGGCAATGGAACACCAGACTTGTCCCTGAACACTTGGAGGGATCCCAGAGCGGTGAGAAGTAGAGCCAAATCTTCCTCATTTCCCAAAAACAGATTAATGCACAGATCATCTGTTCATGAGACACAGTTGATGGTTTCTTTTGCGGATTTTATTACATCGAATCACAATTGCTCTGTAGCACAGGCGGTCGTTTTGGTGTCACTGTTGCAGAGACAGATTGAATTTTCATTGAAGCATGGAAAAAACAGATACTGTACAAGCCAAAGAGCCCACCATGATGATAAACATAGCTGACTTATCAGAGCATTTTGCTTGTAGAATATTGTATAAATTGTGTCCTGTGCATTGATTTTCATTCATGTTGTGTTAGGAGAGATTGCTCCACTCTGCTCTACTGAGCACCTGCGTTACGTTATAGCTATGTAGGATGCTGCTACATTCCTGTTGATTCCTGGGGCTCTGCTCACACAGTAAGGGCTCTGAGTCACTACCACACTTTAGTCATTGACAGCTCAGTTTGCAGTTATTCTTTTGCCCCGGAGACCTTGAGAGGAATGGTCAGTTTTACAGCACTCAAGGCTCCAGAAGTGCCACAAAACCCAAATGTGTGTCATGCAAAGGTTTTAATACATGTTGTACACTAAACAGTCCTTAATGGGCTACATTAGATAAGTAACTCTAAACATGTAAGGGTTTTACAATAATCTCCAGCCACTGAAATGATAATTACAGTGAGGGACATAATAATACCCGTTTGTTTTAGTTGCAAAATTGGTGGAAACATTTGGAAAATGGGTCATGTTTTGTGTAACTGTTTAGGTTCTCAGCAACATTGTTGAATTATGCATGGAGTGTGGTCTAAAAGTTTGATGCACTGCAGCATTGCAAGTGTCAGGTTAAATAATGTAAGCAGTGTCTTCTTTCTACTGTTGTCTAACCTAGCTCCCTTCTGTGTCAGTTATCAGAGACTGCTGCAGACAATTGGAGTTCTCGAGGCCCAGCGCACGCAGGCCATCCTTGACCTGGAGACGTTGGCGCGCCATCAGAGAGAGGCGCTTGCCGATCCCATCAGCTTTGTGGAGCAGCTGCAAAAACGGGTAACAGTGCCCTTGGTACACTGGAGTGCCGCGAGCAGAGCCTGGGAGCGCATAGGAGAAAATGTGCAGATTTGAGATATGTTAATGACAACAGAGTATAAAGCATACCCTTTTTTCTTTAAACTGTGATGTGCTTCAGAAAAATGACTACATACTATATATTTAATTTGACTTTATGATTTGATTTGTGTGACCTTCAGGTGAATCTAGGCTTGCCATGTCCTCAGCGTGTCGTCCAGCTCCCTGACATTGCTTGGGAGCAGTACACCTCAGGCCTCGGGGATTTTGAGCGTGAGTTCTGTGACAAAAAACGGAAAACCAGGCGGCTACAGTTGATCTTTGACAAAGGCACGTGTAAATGACTTGTATTGGTAATTATTATTTGTGTTCAAATTGTGTGTCTGCATTTTTTTTTCTTCATTGTTCTCAAAGGAAACGTATATTCTTCCTCTTCAGGTTTGCCTCTTCGACCAAAAAGTCCTGTTGAGCCTAAGAAGGAAGGCGAATCCTCCACCATGTACTCCTCTCTACCCATGAGTGATGCTCCCGAGAATGGCAGGCAAACGCAGGTATGCCTTAGTGTCCTTACTAAAATATTATGCACAACCCTCACAGGCTGCTGCTGTCATCACGGTTGCAATTGTCTCCCAGTATATTATTAGTGCAGATGCAGTGACATTGGTTTCTAACCTGAGCTAGTGAGTCACCGATCTCCTGCAGGTCGACCTACAAATTATCACATTATTTTACACCTCCTCCTACTCCTTGGTAGAGTTAAACATGCAGCGCATGTGAGCACAAAAGATGGTATCTATGGAAACATAAGGAGCACACCTCTCCCTCCTCTCTGGTTAAGTCTTATTCTTAGCCTCTTTTTTGTGTGTGTGTTTTCCCACATGGTATCAGCAGTAAGGCTTCAGCTTTAATTGATTGTTGGAATTAGACGTGGCAAAGCACTTACCACTGAGCAAACAACTCCTTGATTATTTCTGTTTCTCTTCCTGTTTATTTTGTGCAGACACATTTGCATTTTCCCAGACTACACTCTCTGAATCCTAATGGGATTTTGTTTGTCAGTCAAAAGAGTTGCTGTTTTTCTGCATCCTCCCAATGACACATCTCGAGTCACATCTGACAGCTAGGCTTTCTCTGTCAAACTGACTCATTCAGCGTGCCAGGCAGTTCATATGTAAAGAGCTCTTCAAATGGTGGTGTGCCCATTATTTTTGTCTTGTGTCAGTCTTCTAACATGGCTTCCACTTTTGTGCTTGACAGATGATCAGGGGGAGGATTTGTCACCCAAACAAGCCAGACACATTTAACCAGCTGTGGACTGTGGAAGAACAGGTTGGTAGGCAAGAGTGTAAGATGTTGCAATATGTATTTTAGCATGTCAGCACAGTTTGCCATTAGAATGCTTTAGATTGGTTGGGTTTTATTGTCATATAATAACATATTTGCAAAGAAAACAGAAACAAAATCAAACAAGCTGTAAATGTGTTTAAAATAAACAACGAATAAGTATTTAAAACTCTTAACATTTTAAGCTTTTATTGACACTCTTTATCCTTTAGATTTTGAATGGTGACAGGTGAATGAGGTGTGACCATAAAGTTTGTGACCCATTAAAAACAAAAATATATCTGAGCTGAGCTCCCTTTAGTTTCTCTCCTTCTGCACCTCTGGACCACTGCCAGTGCTGCTGTTATTTTAAGCTCTCACCTTGGATTTCCCATTCAGACCTGTTGTATGTTTGATTTCACCACCAACCTCAAACTACAACCCAACATCTTCTTTATCAGTCTGACCTGGCTTTCATGTTGTGGATGAACACTGGTGATGAGTCTGAACCAGAAACCACACAGCAGTCTTTAGTGGAGCTCCACGGTCAGAATTGTGATGGGTCTTGAGCCATCACAATTCACAGGTTATAATATAGAGTTGTGCAGCATTAATTCCTCCTCCACAGTCAGACTGTCAATGCAGATTTAAACTGTAATGTCATGAGACATCTGAGGGAGGACTTTAAGTGGAAATATACTGAACATTGGTGCTTTCTAACATGTGCTGGCAGAGCACATTTAAAATTGCAGTAGGTTGTTCACGAGACAAAATTTTTTGCACTACTTGGTAAATTTGGCTCCTGAGACTTCATCCTCTTAGCTAAGATGAAATTCATGTCCAAGGGTTGCATTTCTGATACTAGTATAACAGCATCAGGACATCCAGGGAGCAATCTAAAAATAGCAGCCATACTGGAAGTGGTCTAGTGCTGCACAAGGAGACAGAATGTATGTTGATTCACTTACTTATGGGCAGAATCCCATAACTTTATGATCACACCTTCTATTTGAGTTTTGTAAACATCATACTAGATCGATGACAGTAGTGATACTGATGTGTTTTAATGTCTATTTTTCTACGTCTATTTTTGAAAAATCACAATGCCAGTGAGCATGGTGGAAAATGTGGGATTTAAGCAGCTGATTAAAGTAATGAACGCATTAGCAGTTATCTCAGAAGCTCAGCTATACACAGAGTGCAGAGAGACAGTCGCACATCTGAACCATGTCTGAGCCTCACTGCCCACTGTGCTGACCAAGCCTGGAATCTTAAAAGCAATGTCTTTAAACTGCCCACTTTCCTGAAGACCAAACAGGTGAAGTCTTGATTTTAGGACTGACTGAAGCTCTTTGATCCTGAGGACTTTGTACTGAGAATATATACTGAGTGATTTTGTCTTGTTTCTTTGTAGGTTTGTATAGATTCAAATAGTTGTAAATGGTTGGAAACAAAGGAAAGGATACAGTACAGAGGCAGATTATTTGGAATGTAATTTTTATATTAATACCTACTTTATTTACTTGAAACTGACCAAAGAATTTGCTTTTTGTTCTCCTGTAAAACTTGAAAACTTCAGAATTTTAATTTTAGATTTAAGGTTTTAGCATTTTAGAATTAAGATTTTATTTTAGTATGAGTTGACCAACAACTTTAATGTTATTCTGTAAAACCTGAAAGCTCAGAACTGCGCAGAACTCAGATTTTAGTTTAGTTTATAAACCCATTGTATTTATTTTAAATGTAACTGTATAATGTTCTACAGTACATGTTTCATGTTCAACTTCTGACAGACAAATGATATTTGAACCAAAATTTTCTTCGCTTCTCACTTAGAAGTAAAATGGAATTTTTGACAGGAATGATTTAATTTATATCAAAACTTCTGTCGATATCGACTGATTAAAAAATACTATCGTGATATTAATTTTTCTCATATTGCCCAACTCTACCCACAAGTCGACATATGATCTGAACTGTGGTTTTGGAGACTTGTTAACACCGGTGTTGGATGAATTAAACAGGAAGACCAGTGCAGCGTGTCATAAATAATGCAGAAATAAAGTTTTTCCTAAGATGATTTTCACTTGAAGTTTTGTGCTTTGATAGAAAAAACTGGAGCAGCTTCTCGTTAAATTCCCTCCTGAGGAAGTCGAATCCAGAAGATGGCAGAAGATCGCTGATGAGCTGGGCAATCGAACAGCAAAACAGGTGACAAAGAGAATCAGGATTAGTTTGGGAAAACGTACACTTGTTGGAGCTACATTTAATACCAGCTTAGCTCAGGATATTTGGTGTCTTTAAACATCTGAAAATGATAAGTACCAAAAGATTTTACCTCACAGAAGCCACAACAGACTAACCAGTTGGTCTCCTAATTGCTTGTATTTTTTTATTACTGAGGTGTGACACTGATAACAAACAACCTGTTAAATTATATGAGATTTAGGTTGTCAGTTTTAATAGGTAGACTGGCATGTACAATAACCACACCTCCTACAAGTAGCTGAGTTATACGTGTATGTGTGTGTTTGTGACCTCAATTACTTCAAGCACCTGTTCTTCAGTTGTAATGATTAACACAGCCATCTTCCTGTTGAAACCTTCCAGGTTGCCAGTAGGGTTCAAAAGTACTTCATCAAACTGACAAAAGCTGGTATCCCTGTGCCTGGAAGAACACCCAACCTGTGCATGTACACTAAAAAGGTAACTCAATCACTAACCCCCCTGTAACCATACTGAATAACTAATCACAAGTAATTATTTTGCCCTTGAAAATGAAAGTTGGGGCTGGACAAATGATTCAGTGTTGTCATATCAGCTTTCATTTAAATGGTATTTTAATGATAAGAATATGAGTTGGTGTAGAGCTTGTTTGAGATTGGATTAAACTCTGTGCCTGCTAGCAGAGATATGAACTCTGCGATAAAATGTAATGTTGAAAAACAAAGCTTTTTATTGCTCTCAAGTGGACGACAAATGCAATGTCAGCCATTTCCTGTTTGCCTCCAACATGTCATCTGTGCTGTTATCTCGTGTTACTCTTCAATTTTTGCCAGTCAGTATTGAAGTTTTTTAAAGTTTTCTTTGCCTTGGGTTACAACTCATGTTTTGGCAGCTATAACACATAACTTTGGAAACGAGTTATTTAAACTGAGCGTCAGTTTAATTTGATCACATCTAATTTTAATTCAACTGCCACATCATGATTAGGGCCATCAGAGAAATACTTCTAACAGCGTTACACTGATTTCATCCATATTACACAGCCCTGTTTTTTAGAGACTACAAACATAATTTATTTGTTAACTAATAATTGTATTTGTCTTGTTTATGCTCCTGTAACTGCTGTTTTTTTCTCCAGGCATCCAGTAAGAGACAGCACCACCTCAACAAACACCTGTACCGGCCATCCACCTTCCTGACCTCCTATGAGCCTCCGGTCTACATGGATGAAGATGATGAGCGCTCAGCATATTACAACAGCATAGAGGACCCTTCAGCTGATGATTCGGTTAGTCTTCTGTCTCATGGCTCACTGCTTGAAACCTGCAAATGCCTTGACTTCAATCACCTGTGTGCATGTCCCATTTATTTGCCATGTGACATTATCGTGTAACTAAAACAGTTTACCATGATATTTTTCTGTTTTACCTGTCACTGACCAGACTGTAGTACTTTGCTGCCTAATTAAGCTTATCACAAGTTCACGTCTCCTCTTCCTTTACTTCTTTCTCTCACTGTCCACAGTCTTACCCTCTTCTGCTCATGTGAGCAGTGACCTGTAAGATAAAGACTGGTAGAAGCTATGTATTATGTGTGTTTGGGAGTTAATTTAAATCAGTTTCAGACAAAGTTAGTGAACTTGTGTTACTCTTCTTTTCGCTCATGTATACTTTCATACAGACTGTTACTTTTAGCTCCACTTGAACAGCCATGATGAAATGAAGCATTTAGTTCTTGTTTTTTTCTCCTTTTTCATTTTTTTCTACTCCAATCACAGTTGTTCTGTTAAAAATGCTTAAATCAGAGCAGGAGGCCTGACCAGACTTGCTACTCATTCTATTTGAACTGCGTAACTCCTGGTGTTAAGCATTATCCATGTACTGACATTTCTTTCTCTGCCTTTGATGGCAGTAACCTTTTAGTGAAACCAGGTCACCGTTGCCTGCTGAGAACACAGGCTGCTGTCTCCATCAGCGCGTTAACAAAACCTCTGACACCGCCAGTATGGAGTAAAGTCAAAAAGGTGTTGCCAGCATGGGTCACAATAATTTCTCACTTCACCAGGTTTTCCTTTACATTGGTTTTGTTTGCAAGAGAGACTTAGGGAGAGACTTTCCTGCTTAGGGAAAGTGTGTAGGCAGCTAAACAGGACTCACAAAGCTGTTTCCAGTCAAGATGTGGAAATTTGATATTTTTGTTGGGAAAAAAAATGTAGCATTTTGTTCCTTTTATTCCCATATTCATAAGAATAGCTGGAGGTAGTAGTCAGTGAGTGTCTTTGTGAAGAACACCATGGTTTTCACTCTTAATTCGTTCTGTTGAAAGACAGTCTACATTGTCTACAACTCTGTTGTCCAAATGGGAGAAACCCTGTATTGATTTTTATAGATATGTTGCTTGTGTCCAGCTAGCATTAGACTGCTCAATACTGGTTGCAAATAAATCTGCAGGGTAAGAAGTGTCTAGAGAATATTGTTATCACATGGGATCGTTGAAGTTAGCCTCTACGCAGTCCTGGGAAAAACTGAAGTGCACCCCATTATTCAGTAGCTTATAAAACCACCTTTAGCAGCAGTAACTTTAAGTAATTGTTTTCTGTATGACTTAAGAAGTCTCTCATGTCATTATGGAGGAATCTTGGCCCACTCTTCTTTACAACATTGTTTCAGTTTATTGAGGTTTGCTGGCATTTGTTGATCCACAGCTCTCTTAAGGTCCCACTGTGGCATTTCAATCAGGTTGAGGTCTGGACTTTGACTAGGCCATTGCAACACCTTGATTATTTTCTTTTTCAGTCAGTCTGTTGTAGACTTGCTGCTGTGCTGGGGATCATTGTCTTTTTGCATGACCCAATTCAGCCAAGCTTTAGCTGTCAGACAGATGGCTTCACATTTGACTCTAGAGTACTTTGGTGTACAGAGGATTTCAGAACTGACTCAATGGGTGCATCCCAATTCAGAGACCACATCCTTTGACTGATATGTCCTAAGTAGGCCAGGTAGGCTGCGTCCTCCTTAGACCGTGAAGGCCAGAAGTAGCAGGCTGCGAAATGGGACGGTCTAGCCTTTGACATGCTGCTCCCATTGCCTAGCAAATATAACACCAGTAGCGAGAGAGTTTTTCACAGCTTGTATGACAGAGATAGAGACATAAATCTCAACTTTTTCCATTTTTATTTTTTATTAGAGAAAACTGAGATGATTAAGCCATGTCCTCTTAACATTAGTGAGAAAACAACCATTAGCTGATGTAGTTTGACTAAATGTATTTTACTTTGACAATATTAAATATATTAATATATATCAATATATAGAATATATGAGTGTTGGAATTTTTTGCAGTGTACTGAAATACTAGGTTAAAATATTAAAATATTAAGTTAAAAACTCAAAGGTACATTTATTTCTATTTTGTCACTTTATAACATCTCACAGACTAATATTGTTCTTTATTACAACCTCTACATCAGCTGAAGGCTGTAGTTGCACATATTTAATTAATTCATTTAATTGTAACTTTATAATATTATATAAATAAATAATATATAAATATATAAAAATATAAGGCTTGATAGGTGTGAATGTGATAAAATGAAGGCTAAACTGATGCATTAAATATTCCTTTAAGAGCTGATACATTTGTGTATGAGCTCTTAACTCAGATGGAAGAAATATGTAAACAGGCAGATCTCATAATAAATAGGTCTCAAAGGACAGACGTGAGACAAACATTTGGCCTTCTAATAACACATGAAGTAATGTTTTAAAATAAGCTACCCCAAAATATATAAAGCCATTAAATCCTTTACAGCACTAACATGTAACAAACATATGAAAATCACATACTTGTATCTCACAGAACTGAAGAAAACACAGACTGAGCTTATTTTGTTCAAATTTATTTACCAAGTACATTTTACCTTTATTACACACTTAAAGGTTTGTAGCTGCCCTCTGTACTGAAGTATTTTCAGTGTATTCATACTTTTTACTTAAAGGAAGTAACTATTTTTTCATATTGATCCCAAAACTATATTTGAAATTAACTGAAGATAAATTATCTATAAATAAATAGATGATGGTGCTGTGGTCTGCAGAGAGAGGAAGACCCCTCCAGATAATGTCCCAGGCTCAGGCAGCAAAATAACCCAGCTGACATCAGCTGTGATTAATATGTTTGAACTGAGTGAAAACAAGGCAGCATCACAACCTGACGTGTTCTGTGCATATTATTAAAAATGAAACTCTGGAAGATTAACTTTTGAACAGCTGACGTTTAAAAAGTACGTTTGTTGGACTGCAGCTGGGCCGCATTAAGTAGTGACTACACTAAAGTCACAAAACTTAGCTAAAGGTTTGCTGAATTTAACGTTTTAAAACCTTACTTACTTTAAAATTTGTACCGCTGCATATTTGATAGAAAATAAATCAAATAATACTTTTTAAAACGTTTACACCGCTGCCTTGCTTGAAAAGTCCGCCTTTTTTTCAAAAAGTTTTGGAGCCTGGTGGCACGTTGCATCTTGGGATAGGAAAGGCCACAGAGGATCCACCTGATGCATCCTTCATATCTGAGGAAAAGAAGGCCATTTTTGGAGGAGCCTCCGAATTGGGAAAGCCTTTGTCGCCGTAATTGGCCTTAAGCTGTGGCCTTCGAAGGATGCAGACCCTGAATTAGGACACACCTAATGACTGCAAGGTGCCCAGGTTCTGTAGCTACAAAACAAGCCATAATCATCATCCCGCTACCACCGTGCTTGAAGTTGGTATGAGGTGTCTGTGCTGATATGCTTTGTTTGGTTTTCACCATTAACTGTGCTATGCATTATGGCCAAATAGCTCCACTTTGGTCTGGTCTGTACAAAAGACATTGTTCCAGAAGTCTTGGGATTTGTTCAGATGCCACATTGCAAACCTAAGCTAAGTTCTTTTTAGAGGCTTTTGCCTGGCAGCCTTTCCAAATACGCCATACTTCAGTGTACAGTGTTTTTCTAAGTATACTATCATGAACTCTAAAGGTATGTTCACACCGAATGCGATTTGCGCGGCGGGGGCGGCCGGTTTCAATGTTAAGTCAATGTAAACATGTGGCGAGAGGTCCTGCAGCGTGATTTGAGCGGCCCGCGCTGCGCGATTTGTGAGTGGCGGCGCATTTCGCGCAGCGCGGTGAAAATTATGCCGCGCAGCGCGAATTTTCCAGAGTTGAAAAATCTGAACTTTGGCGAATATTCGCGTCACGTCAACCAATCAGGAACTCGGCTTTGGTAGTGACGTGTTGATGAAGTGATCATCGGGTGGAGTCCAGGAATAGCGCGCCTGTAATTGGTGTCCTGTCACATAATCCGCAGACAATGTGGGACAGCAAGTCGTCAAACTGGGCCACAGAGAGACGGAAGTACCGCTGAAAGCGGCCGTCATCCAGACGCAGCTCCTGGAGTAGATGGTGAAACTCACCATACTGGGAGCGTCTCTGAATGATATTGTGAACCCAGACATGGCGACATGCTTGCCGGCGCCTTTGTAGAGCTCTCCGAAACAAATAAACCCAAGCTACTCTCAACATCATCCATGTCTTCCATGATGTAGCAATGAGGCCGAGGTTGG
>VUQH01008637.1:7016-26825 GCA_015106775.1 Etroplus canarensis
AACCTCATACCAGCTGTCGAGTGCAGCAGTGAAGGGGTGATGATTTGGGCATTTTTTTGCAGCCAAAGGACCTGGTCACCTTGCAGTCACTGAGTCAACCATGAACTCCTCTGTATACCAAAGTATTATAGAGTCAAATGTGAGGTCATCTGTCCAACAGCTAAAGCTTGGCTTAAATTGTATCATGCAATAAAACAATGAGCCCAAGCACAGCAGCAAATCTTCAACAGAATGGCTGAAAAAAGAATCAAAGTGTTGCAATGGCCCAGTTAAAGTCCAGACCTCATCCTGATTGAAATGCTGTGGCGGGACCTTAAGGGAAAGCAAAGGTTTATGAACTGAAACTACATCACAAAGAAGAGTGGGCCAAACATCATCCACAACGATGTGACTGATAAAGTCATACAAAAAATGATTACTTTAAGTTATTGCTGCTAAAAGGGTTCTACAAGCTATTGAATTATGGGTGTAATTAGTTTTTCCTGTGAAAATAACTTCACATGACTGTATGTTATAATGCAGGACAGCCAGCACAAATGGGCACAAACAAATTTTTTACATGCATACAGAGGACCTTGAGTGATAATACCTCTCTGTAGCTTTTGAAACCAAGAGCTCCATATATGGAAGTTTCTTGAACTTCTCAGTTCCCACTGCTACATAACAGCGGCCAGTCTCAAGCTCCCCAGCTGAGGACACAGTCCCTCCTTCAAGAAAACACAACCTAAAAAGGCACAGAGGTTATCATACTTCATTAGATCTTTCTGTTTGCATGTAAAGAGAGTTTTGGTGTTTTTGGGTTTCTGTGTAATGGTGACCTGCGCACTGCTCCAGTCCTTAAGCTGACCTTCTCTGTGATCAGACTCAGGATCTGATCCAGGTCCTGTTGCATGCTGCGAGGAATGATGAATCGGAATGGTGGACACAGGAGATCTCCATTACGGAAAACACTGGACAGAAAAGTTAAAAGAGGATATTTGCATTTTTAAAAGTCAGTCTTAATGCTTATATCTAACTATGCACTCTGCACTGAAAGACTGGTAAATTTATTGTTACTCTTGTCTAAGGTGGCCATGACAAATGGTTCCCTACTGGCATTCTAATATGAAAGATTAGGAACATATAGTCAGTGTTAAACAGCCAAAGTAGTGACACTTCAAAATAGTCTGAGGTTGCATTGATGCAATGCATAATTTCTTCTGGCGATATGGTAGAACAACTGTAAAACAAGAAGATTATAAGAATGTGGGACTTGTGAATATCTGCACCAAATTTCCCAGCTTCCCAAAACTGCTGGTGGTGGTAAAGGAAAAGTCAAGGGAAGTCATCTTAATTTATCCTTTGGAGATCATGAAAGGACAACATTTCCTCCAATAGTTGTCAAGCTCTTTTATTGTAAAAATTAAAAATTAGTACTGTCAACAAACTGAAAGTGCCACCCTAAGAGTCATTTAGTCATGTTTAGATTAAATCTGATGGCTGAAGCCTCAGATTGGTTTTGGTTGGATTTTACAGAAACATCTCATCAAGCTCTTAAAGTAAGGCATCTCTGGTACAACATATTAAGCAAATATTTGCATTGTATGGATTTTGTCCAACTCACTGTATAATGCAAGGTACTGGTATAAACTTCCTCCATTTAGCTGACACATTAGGCTTCTGGATTACTTTTGCCTAAAGGGGAGAAATCAGAAAATCAGATGCGTGGTATCGCAGAACTCAAGAAGTTGTCAGTTTTTCATGAAGTGTAAAAATTCCCTCATCACATTTACGTCACTCCTGTCCTGCACATAAATTACACTGCACGAATATCACTGAGAAAATCATTATCCCCATGGTGTAATGGCTGGCTAACTATTCTGATCGTGTCAGCTCAAGTGCTGCAGCCATGGAAACTAACGTCACTCCAAGACTCCTCAGATGATGCATTTAGACACGCCGTGTCTCATCTGAGGGCCCTTACCCACGTCGTCCCATAGTAATGAAATCTGGAGCCAATATCCATGTCTGCTTCTGATAAGTCAGTCAGGTCAGAAAGAAAGGAGACTTTGATAATCTCCTCTTATTGTTTTTTCTTCAAAGTGGCAGATTTTTAATTCATTTACTATGTGTGTAAGAAAAAGGGCCTAGAATTTGAGAATTAGGCCTACCTGAACACGTACACAGCCGTGAAAACACTGTGTGGAAGCATAAAATTTCAAACACAAATACTCAACATACGGACACACTGCATGCATTCCTTCACAGCATTGCCAAAAAAGGCATGTAAACTTAAAAACCAAAGGCTGAAGAAATCTTCTTTCAAAATGGTATTCACCTGAGGCACACACACTTGCTCTCTACTTGTGTAAGTTTTTCAGAAAAGCAACACTGATAATATAAGACTAAAAAATCTAAAAAACTAAGAGGTCATTCCTGCCAGCTGGTCAGAATATAAAACAAGTACTTGTCATGAGTGGCTCTTATGTGTGAGGCTTTGAAATCAATTTAATGTGAATACTAAAGGAGCTTCATTATGTCTGATCCTACCATCCTCAACACTGTGTCCTGCCTGCCTTTTTATTTTACAGCAAAGGTTTATATCAACTAAACAGAAAAAAGATCAGATGAGTTCTTTTTCTTGATGACAACAAAGGAGATACTCTGAATTTCTGATTTTTTGACAATATCCAACTGTAATTAATGAAACTATCACATAGACGCCTCTAAGGGGCACCCTGCAAGTTCTGAGTGACTGAATGTTTGATGGACAGCATAGTCATTAGCCCATTATATCCACTAATTTACAAAACAGCCAGTGGCATCAAAAGGAAAATAAAAGGGTACATGCACAGTTAATGCAAATATAATAGCTCACTGCTTTTATAGACACATGAGGTTGTCTTGGTAAATGGAAAATCCTAAACTATTTTTAAAATATTTAACTTGGCCAGAGTTCAAATGATCAACTTAATATGACTGTTGCCTGGTGGTGAATTCCTCCTGGTTAGGCTGGGATTAATGAGTGATGGATTGTGTTGGTGGCCTTTAAATGAAGCAGGCCACATAAGAAAATGAAAGCCTACCTGGGTTTCTTCACGGGTAGCAAGCTGCTTCTTTGTTCTTGCATTCAGGTAACTGCATGAGGATAAGAAATATAACAAAGAAAAGCCTAACGCAATACTTGAACTATTTTCCAAACACCAAAGAGCTTGCTCTAATTCTAAATGAATTGATTTTGATTTGAAGCCTTCTCTTATTTAACGTATGTGCAAAAATGATCTCAAATGTCAGTAGAAAAAGTGGCTGTGCACTCACTCCAGCTTCTTGAATTTCTCAAAGCCAGCAGCAACGTACTGGGCTCCTGTCTGTAGATCCTGCAGGTCTGTAACTCGATGGCCCTGCCTGGGGGTGTACAGAGTCCTGACGGCAAGAGGGGCACCAATGCTCTGGGTCACTTCATTCAGAAAGGCCTCCATGGTGGCCACCTGACGCTGGCTGACCACGAACCTCCGTCCACTGTAGAAGGGGTCTCCATTCCTATACACCACCACACTCTTCACTGGAGGTAGGAGAGATGTAGCTGCAGCGCTGGCAGCCATCTCTGAGCACATACATCAATAGGTGTTTTTGAGTGCGCACACACAAAATATAATTCTCTCCATGCATGTACTCTCTCACTAAACTTATGATTCATTAACTGAGCCTTTTCATATACTATAGTCACACATTAATACAAGCACATGATCAAGCAAACACTTCCAGTACACATGCCGCTCAGTTACTCACATGCTCTGGTGGAAGATGAAACTGGAAAACTGCAGGAAAGCCAAAGGTGAAGATCAGTCTTTTCTGTTGTTTGTAGTCTGTTTGGACTCCTCCTCACTACATTCAGCTCCTCTCTATCACCTTCACACTTACTCTCACACCGACACTACTCCACTGACGGTGGTGAGTATTTCCTGGTTGCCATAGCAGCATGGCCAGCAGTGACTGGCTTTGTGGGCCAAACCATCAGCAGAAACCACAACAAAAGAGACGCACAGAAGAGGGGAGAATGGGTGGGTCTCAGTATTGTAAGCTGAATCAATAAGATGGCCTCTACACCCAGTTGAAGGTTTCTCAAAAAATAATCAAGAATAGAAGTGAGACCAAGTGCAAGAGCCAGGTGAACCTCTTTTTCATAACATTAACCATAGAGATACAAAAATCACCTTCAAAGGCATAATGAAGAAAAGGTCAGTTTAACTTTCTCTATGAGGACATTAATACATGAGGGCACCAGCAGTTTAAAAGGAGACTACTGTGAATATACGTAGTTATGTGATATGTGGTAGCTCATTCACAGGGAACTTTGAGCTTCTGGGACTCAAGTTGCTCGCTTGACTTTTGCTGAACAAACCGTGTTCATACACAATTCCATACACTTCCTAAAACTGCCGCTGCAGTAGACAACACACACACACACACACAAACATTGTAGAAAAATATAATTTATTTTTACATGAAAACACACAATTTACAGGTTTATTAACTTCATACATTCTGAAAAAACGCATGATAAACACAATTCAGTGTTGCAGTTGCTGCATATTTGCATGCATCCTTAACAGATGCCATACTTCCACATCAAGTGTACTTCAAATTCATGATGCCATCAGGATACACTCAGTCTATCCTTCAGTGACAAGTACTGTAGAAGAGACAAAAGACAAAGAAACAATCACTAACAGTATGTATTTTGCTGCAAAACAATCCTATGTAATCATGCTTGGAATGAGCGCATTTTCAGTGCATCACAACACATCTATAAAAAGTGTTCTCTGTTACACCGCATCTTCGCAAAGTTACACCCTCTGGAGCTAAAGGGTGCCTCATGGAAATGATGAAATGGAGTTCATTTGAACACCAACCACGTCAAAGATAAATTAAAGGACTTAAATCAGCGCCTAGTATGAGGGCAAAGGGCGCTGACAGCTAAACATGCTTCCTCTTGATTTACACACTTAATACACTAGGAGAAAAACCAATTAGTATGCATGTTTGCAGGTGGGGGAATTTGGGCAGTCCTTAATAAGTCACTGCTGACACTTATTGCAAACTTAAAACTAGTTATTTGGGTACTGAAACCTACAGTGTATGTTCTTTTTCTAGAAGAAAAGCTGCTCAGTGGACCTGCTGTACTAACTTATTTTTGGAATCAGTAAATAAATTCTGTCTTGCAGCAGAAGCAATTTTATTACAGCAGGAGACTGTCACTGCTGAATAAATGTAGGGAAACACTACATCTCTTTCTTTCTTCTCCGTACCTTTTTCCTGCTGTCAATGGCCTGCTGGAGCCAGAGCAGCTCCATGGTCAGGGTGTTTCTATGGAGACGAAGGGCCTCTGGGGTATGGGGCACCTCCTGGGTCAAGCAGCACTGCTGAGAACCTGATGGAGGGATGGAGGAATACAAAATGACTCGAAAAAGATTTACTCTATTTAGTTTTAGATGACATATTTAACAAAAGACAATCTGTGTAATTTATCCTCAAACACTGACTGCAATTCACTTTTAAAGCTCTTTTGGTTTTCAAGGTCATTCAATTTTTAAATGCACAATTTAAAAAACTAATAACTAAATTATAGGTAGCATGAATACATTGTTTTGGAAACTGTAATCACCTGCCTCCATCTCACCCTATGCCTTGCATCTTCATGTCCTCTTTCACTAGATCCATAAACCTTCTCTGTGATCCTTTTTTCCTCCTGCCTAGCAGTTCCATTTTCAGTGTCCTTTGTCCATTATATCCACTATCTGTCTTCTGCTCATGTCCAAACCACTCAACCTGAGCTGTCATTCTAATGTATTCATTTCTAATCCTGTCCATCCTGGTCACTCCCAGTGAAATTTTCAACATCTTCAACTCTTTCACCTCCAGTTTCGCTTGCTCTCTTTCTGTTAGCGCCACCACATTTAAATCACACATTATAGCAGCTCTCACTACCATTTTTATAAATTTCCTTTCACTCTTGCTGTTACCCTTCTGTCACAAAGCACTCGTATAACCCTCATCTCCACCCATTCCACCCCACCTTTACGCTTCTCTTCACCTCTCTTGTGCTCTGTCCATTGCTTTGAATAGTTGACCCCAGGTATTTAAATTCATCCACCCTCCCTACCTTTATGCCTTGCATCTTTACCATTCCACCGGCTTCACCCTCATTCACATTTTTGTTTTCTGTTTTGCTTCTATTGACTCTCATTTCTCTCCAATGCAAACTTACAAATCTCCACGCCAACTATTTTCACTACAGATCACAATGTCATCTATGAACATTATAGTCCATGTAAACGCCTGCCTGACCTCATTTGTCAACCTTACCATCCCCACTGCAAACAAGGAGCTGAGTTTATCCCTGATGTAATCCAACCCCCACTTTCAACCCATCTGTCACTCTTACACCTCACCAATGTCTCGCTGTCCTCATACATGTCCTGCACCACCTTCACATACTTCTCTGCCACTCCTGACATCCTCATAAAATACCACAGTTCCTCTCTTAGCACCCTATCATATGCTTTCTCTAGATCCACAAAGACATAGTGCAACTCCTTCTGACCTATTCTATACTTCTCCATCAGCATTCTCAAAGCAAACATTGCATCTGTAGTACTCTCTGTTCATGAAGACATACTGCTGCTCACTGATCATCACGTCTCTTCAATATACCTTTGTGGGATTGCTCATAGTTCATATCTAGCTCCAAACTGCTCCAGACAGAGGAGGACCTCGCTGTGCTCTCCACCACAGTGCTCTGTCTTTGCCCCTCTTCTTCCCTTCTAACCGAGCTGCTGGGCAGACAGGTCTCTGTGTCATCTCTCTCTGCTTCTGCCTTCTCTAGCAGGACACAGTGATGATCTCCTCTGTCTTCTGATGAGGGTGCAGGGATCTGGGGACCGGCACTGACTTCTGTCTCTAGATCTGGAGGCTTAGTTGCAGAACTGCCGGGTCGTGGATATGAGCCGCCCTTATGAAGCACAGAACAAACACATCAGAGGATTTTGAATAGGCGTTTTTAAGTCTCGCGATCTTGGCGGTAATTGTCACTTACAGTGTCTGTGAACCGGGGAATAGAGATGACCGTGTCCGTCCACTTTAAATGGGTCAAGTGACCGTCAATCTCTTTCACGATATCTTCAAAGTCTTTTCGTGCATGATGGACTTCCTTCCTCACCAGGTGCCCACGCACATACGCCTGTCGAAAAGAGAAGCAATTGTTGTCAGGTTATCACAGCAATACTAACTATAGCAGACGTTAGCACCTGTTTTCCAGAGTAAGCAAGAGTAGTTAAAAACTCTGACCATGCACAAATAAACGCGCGTTATTGGAAGCTATTCTCTGTATAAACACGTACTTGAAATTTTACGATCGTTTTCTCCCATTGGCTTTTGTCCATTGCTGTGGTAACATGATGACTGCTCCACCGCTGAGAGCGGGAGTCTAACGCAAACGTTTTGTTTACTTCTGGTGTGTAACCTAAAAAATAAAACTACACCCTCGTAGAGTTTAACAGAAAATGCAAATCTTTTTACAATTACACTGCATATATCGCCATAAATTTACACTCTAGGGAAATATATGAATCCTTAATTTTTGTTAGCTTCATAAAATCGTTGTGTTTATTGTTAAGTGATTTATTTTGGAAAACGCACCGGCGGAAGGGACTATGTTTTTGTGGGCAACACAAATTTGCGATGTTCTCCTCGTCACATGGTGCTTTTTCCTTAAAGTTTTTCGCCACCGCCATTGAAAATGAGTGGTGGTTCAAACCAGAGGACTTTGCTTCAGACGTGGGGTGCCTCAGTTTCCCAAAGCAAAGTTGTAAACACGAAAAAAGATGTCAAAAAAGCTGCTGGACGGCCCAGAACAACTCCAAGCAACAGTGCTCAGGCAGCTACAGCACACCTTCTTCCTAATCCTCTCTGGACTGGAACTGGTCTGGGGTCAGCATGCACTTCAGGGAGAACAGAGGACCCTGTTTATGAAGATGAAGACGATGATCTGATGGTGGTCGCTGTCTATGAAGCTGAAAGGGGCCTGCAACTTGATAATGCCAACTTTTTCCAACATGACAACCTTGTCAGAGCAGAAAACGCCACCACACTCTCTCTAACCCCGTCGGGTGGGCAGACATACCCAGACTTTCCTGGCTTTGACAGCTCCGCTGCTAAAGTATGGATCTACCCAACCAACTATCCTGTCAGGGAGTATCAGCTGAAGATATCAGAGGCTTCCCTGTTTCAGAACACCCTGGTGTGTCTTCCCACTGGCCTGGGAAAGACCTTCATAGCTTCCGTGGTTATGTACAATTTCTATCGCTGGTATCCATCGGGCAAGATTGTGTTCATGGCTCCCACCAAGCCTCTAGTGGCCCAGCAGATTGAGGCCTGTTACAAAGTGATGGGGATTCCACAAGCACACATGGCTGAGCTGACAGGTAAAAAAAATAAAATCTTAAGGCTAAAACCAAAATGCTCATCTTGCCCCCTGTTTAAGGTTTTCTGATGAGACTACATCTACCAATTCATAGGTAGCACAGCAGCAAAGCAGAGACAAGAGCTGTGGAGGTCTAAGCGGGTCTTCTTCCTCACACCTCAGGTCATGGTTAATGATCTGTCCAGAGACACCTGCCCGGCCCAGCAGGTCAAGTGTGTGGTGATCGATGAAGCCCACAAGGCATTGGGCAACCATGCTTACTGTCAGGTATACATGCACCTTTGAGAAATGATCAAAGCTAAGAATAAAGGACTCTGTCTTATTGCTCATTTTCTGTTCTAGCTCTTATATAGGCTATCCAGATTTTGTGCAAATGATGTCCTATACTTGGTCTTCCTCCGTAGGTCATCAGACTACTCGGCAGCCAAACTCTGCAGTTTCGCGTCCTGGCTCTTAGTGCCACTCCAGGAGGAGATACAAAAGTGAGAATGATGCCCTTTTTTCTAAAATCTTTTTGTCTGTCTGAACTGATTTGTACTAAAATAAATAAGTCCTTAATCTAAAATCTCTTCTTCCTCGCATAATCTTTGCAGTCGGTGCAATCTGTGATCTCTAATTTGCTCATCTCCCATATTGAGCTGCGCTCAGAAGAAAGCCTTGACATCCAGGCTCACTCTCACCAGCGTAGTTTGGAGAAGGTTGTGGTTCCTCTGGGTGAGGCCCTTTCAGCTCACCAGGCACGCTACCTGCAGGTAGGCACACTGAACCCATATCTCAATTCTCAGCATTACAGTTTTTATTTATTCCTACAAGCAAATTTCTGATGTGATAAGGGTGAGAAAGTGGGAAAATGACCCACTTCTTGGTTGAAATGCATAAACTTTCTGAGGATACCACAATCAACATACACTGATCAGTCATAACATTAAAACATTCTACCAAATATTGTGTAGGGTTGTGTTCTGCCACCAAAACAGCTTCTACCGTTGGGGTGTTGATTTAAGGCAGGGTATATCCTGTTGAACATTGGCAATGGATTCTTTGGTTCCTATAAGTTGGAGGACGGGTCTTATTCTGGTGCCTATTTGGCAGTTTGGTTCAGCACCTGAGGCTCTTTGTTCCTTCAACTGTTTTGGGGCAGTTTTTGCAATGAAGCAGAATACATGATGCTGCTTAGAAAAGCTGCTGCTGTTGCTTTTTTGGGTGGCAAGTGTTAAAGTAACATCCACAAGAATGCCAAGAGGACCCAAGGTTTCTGAGCAGAAATTTGCATTTTAATTAAATGATCTTTACTTCACCAAGCATTTGTTTAAATGTTGTTGAATGGTATATTACTGCATGCAAAGTGTTTGATTCGTTCTTTATTGTGCATTATGTTTTTAGAAAGTTAGTTTTTCTACAAAAACTTTCTCTGATTTTTATCTTCTTGTGATTGCTTCCATCAGTCTATAGAGCATGAGATTTTTTTGGTGCTTTGCTTCCACCTTGTGGTAATTGTGGGTTTGTCTCCGTTATAAAAACTCTTCAGCTGTAATCCTGTTCTCTGCTTCATGTCTTTTTCCTGGCTGTGAGGTTCTTTCTGGGTCAGTTCACGTTAAGTTGATTGATTTGTCTTGAAAGCCACATCCTGCTGCACTCAGTGGTCTAGCTTTTAGTGTTGGTAGACTGATTGGTTCTGGATTATTAACGGACCCTACCTGCTTTCTCCTCATCGTGGGTTGGCTCATTGTTTGTGTCTGCTGTACTTTTAAGTGTTTAGCTCCAGTTCATTTGCCTCATCTGCCTGGACGGCTGGAATGTGACACCTGCATTTGAAAGTTTAGATCCGTTATATTCTTAATCTTTTGGGCTGTCTTTCTTTTTTGCCCCTCTTTTTGATGCTGTTGTTAATGGGACAGTTCTTTTTTTTATTCTTTTGCTGCTTGAAGTTTTTTTTTGCCCTTTCTTTATTACTGTCTTTCTGAAGGATGTCTGTAACCTGCTTGTTAAAATCCATTTCCCCTGAACTAAAATTGGGTTACATTGTATTCACTTGTAAAATGAGCATTACTGCAGTCATGCAGGCACAAATTAATAAATCAGAAAAATGAACCAGTCACGCAAACAGGTGTTTTGTGTTTTCCCCTCAACTTTTGGCTCAGTTTTATCACAGGCATTAGAGAGGCCAGTATTCATCTGTATACCTGCTAGAGTAGCTTTCTTTTGTCTTTTGCCTCCACTGATTTGATTGAGCATAGTTGGAGGATTTTAAGATAGCACGTGTAATGTCAGTAGACATCTAGGCCATGATATTCAGGATATTTTTGCAAGAAGTTCACACCTTATTGTTAGGGAACTGATGGTATAATTTGGGGCTTAACATTCAGGTATACATTTAAAAAAATCAACTTGTCCAAAAAGAATGACTTAACCCAACTGTAATTATGTTTGACTAGGCCCAAAAGAATTTGGTATATTAATTTTGTCTCACTGGCAAACTAAAAACTGTTTAAGTCTTCATATTCATTTCCACCAGCTTGTTGTAGCTCTATCAGATATTATACAGAGTGCTGTATTGTGCAACAGGCTACCCATTGATAAAGTACTGTGTGCCTATTGTTGGAGCTTATTACATTGCTCTAGTAACTCAGCACCAGTTCGTGTTGTAAAATGGATTATGCCATACATTCTAGGAGTAAGCAGGGTGTGCCGCAATATGTTTGCCACACTTGGTCCATTAAAAAGGAGGCAGTAGTCTTGTGTCTGTGTGTGTGTGTGTGTGTGTGGGGAGGGATTAATTTGCACTATATGAAAGGATCTAATGTTCATCCTTCCTAACTATTCAGACTGTGTTTGGCAAGGGTTAGAAAACTTTAGTCTGTAGCTTCTTTGTACACAGTTTGCTTTGCGAACCTGGAGATTTATCATCAGCTTATTTGAACAACAAGATTGGATGCTATTTAAAACAACTAATTACATTAATATGACAGGAATTGTGCAGAGCTCATGTGTTGTGTCTATGAACACCATAAAACTTCAGAGTAGAGTTTAAAAGACAGGAGACAAGCACATTTTATTAAACAAAGAAAACGACAGTAGCTCATGTTGTTGCACTTGTTGCACTTTCACAGTACATAACACTTTTGCAAAACACTAAAAAAGCAAAAAGTTAAACAAATTAAATCCAGACAATTGCAGTTACTATATATAACCAGGCTCTCAAAGAAAAAAAAAACAGCCTACATGTATCATGGCTTTGCAAGTGCTTACACCCCACAGATGTCAGTATCATATCAAAGCTACAATCATTTAATGCAGAATAAATTCTTTGGATTTGATTGTTTTAATGTCAGCTGGACTTCTTACCATTTTAAGACTGGGCAACCTCCCCAACCCAATACTAACTTTCTTAATTTTTACTCCATTTTACATTTTCTTTCTTGAATTAATAAAATAATATCAGCTTTCTCTTAATTTGGGATGATCTTAACTTGTATTTTCATACATTTAATAGGCTTCAACAGCAGTCTGCTTAAGCATTTTACAGATACAAATGACCTGGTAAAAATCCTCACACAGTGAGGATCCAGCTAATTCCTTTCCAGTTTTTATCTCACTGGTACCCCAGCAGTAAATTAACATTTCCAGAGCAGAAACATCCTCACGTTAGTGTGAACTGCAGGTTTATCTGCCATTCACACTTAGTTTTTTCTTGTATGGGTGGATTTGATTTTAAAATATAAGATAAAAATACATACATCTCTTTATAGACTTTACTTCTGACAGAACATAAACAGAATTTAGCTTTCTACTATTATAGTCACAGGTAAAAATTCTCTGTGTTGTATTTCTTTTCATGGTTGTATTGTCTCTACTCAGCAGCAGTAGTATTTGCATTACATTAGTGAATGATGGCTAGCACTAACACAGAGTAGCGAGTAAAAAAAAGAGCACGATGAAGAGGTACTTGGGGAGGTACTTGGGTAATTACTCTTGTGTCATGAAACATAAGGAATGCATTACCTTGCATCATTTTCTTAAATGAAAATGATGCACAGGCTATAAGTACTTTATGATTGTCATTCAGCAATAAAAATCAGCTAACTTTCAGCATTTGGTTTGTAAAAGTAACATTTATTTACCCACTTAACCTGTACATTTACATTCATGCACAAACACACATGAACAAGTTACGTTCATAGGTGCTTGTTTTCTAAATGAGTGTCACTGTTTGTGTCCAGCTTATTTATGGTTGAAGCCACTAGTTCTGGTCTGGATGTCGTGTGTAGGGTCATGATGGATGCTGCAGAACCTCTTCCTAACCTACACTTTCGTCAACTGAACACACCCTTAGATTGGGTTAGGTTAGTGGCCCAGGAACTGCCTTATTGATTTATGGTTATCTAATAAATATTGCACTTTTTAATAAAAGAGACTGTGCAGTGTAACTAGAATCACACAGAATTGTAACCAGTAATGAAGTCTGTAATCTAGAAAAAAACAACTAATAATGGATCAACCATGACAGAGCTGAAATCGCATCAATAAGCAAGAGAACGATAGTCACTCCACAACAATTGTGGCTGTGCAACAAACAAAAAGGGAGCACAATAAGGCTGTATATCCACTAGGAGCCTGATTCCTCTACAGATGGGCAGGCTGTTGCATGTTTGTGACACCAGTTGGTGGGTACTGTACTTAGGAAAGGTTCTTGGCCATCTATAAGCAGGAGATGAACACTATGCTTCATCTTAGCATCAGGGTTGTGTTCAGGAGACTATGGCAGTGGTCAAGTTCAGTTCTTGTGTGATCTAACCTAAATGGACATATAGGAAAATTCACTGAGGTTAGAGTGAAGGTTGAGCTTGTTATTTTCTAAATAAAACCCAACGGCTCCGGAGTGTTGCTAGGCTGGTGGTCATTTCAGGTAGAGGCGATGACTGATGATTATGTTGCACCTGAGGCTGTAGCTGAGCTGGGGCAGTGTTAAGGAAGTCTTTATGAGGCTCAAGGGTCACAGGTAGGATGCTGCGTAATTCTGCTCTCCCTCAGCGCCGCTCTAAAAACCAGATCTCGTTCTGACGGTTGCTGTGAGCTGGATTGGTGTAGCCAGCCACTATGAATGAGTTGTTGACACACACACCTGGAGAGTCCAGCAGCTCGGCCATGGTGTTTATCTGATGAATAATAGTCACTTCATTTGTGGGACCAGTAAAGGGCCTGGAAGGTAGAGGGAGTGGGTCATAAGTATAAAATCAAGTGCAAACAACCCTAGCAGTCATTCACTGTTAACTGTATGATCAAGAGAAGGAGCTCAGTTAGAAAAGATTTTTTAAGCTACCAACCTTGTATATACAACAGTGGCAGGCCAGATCTCAATGACAATGTCGTTGTCGTGAGGTTGGGGTGGCTGGGCCTGATGCTCAGTGGGAAGGTAGTACGCCACAGTGACATCATGGGAGATCACAGAATGGCTCTCATCTGTGCGCACAACTGTCACAATGGGCAGTGTCATACCCAGATAGTCCCCTGGATATAGAAAATTGCAACTGTCAATATAATTGCTATGCTGATTTGAGGATTATCTTAAGATTAATCGGCCGGAACCTACTCACGTGTGTAAAATTGTCTCTTGCTTCTGGACTCACCTAATGAGTTCTGCTGGCAGATGTATCTCATTATCCTCATGAAACCATAGCAAATGCTCTGTTCATATGTCTCCTCACGCATTGTTATACAAGCCCAGTGGCCCTTTTCATAGTGGCGTTTCTCATACAGGAGCTCCCCGCACTGAAAAAGACAAAGCAGAGACGGAATATAAACATCCCAAGAATACTTAGTAAACTGATTCATATCATTTTACAAGCAAAGTTTTTGACTAGTGGGGACAGGAAGCCAACTGTCATCTGCAGAAATACATAGTTCAAGATGTAAAGTACAGTGTTCGACTTTCTGAGCATACTTAAGTGACCTGTTTAAAGTGTTTCTAAAGCTGTAGCAGGCTTCCAGCCAATATCCTTCAGCTACACCATAATAAAGCACCTCAGGACTCTATTCCCCCCACCCCATTTTTTTGAACAGGTTACATTTTATCAGGGGCTGGTTGTGTAATGCAATTACTACTGATTTTTTCCCCCTGTTTTTATTGAGTACTTCAGTCAGGTTTCCAAACAGCCAGCTATCTTTTATCCAGTATAAAATCATTCCTATTTACTTGATATTTTTGTATAATTTAGGTAGACATAATGCAGTACTGTAACTGCTGTAGCTCACGTTGATTCATATATGTATAGAAAACTTTACTTAAGTAGGTCTAAGAGTCTTAAATATAACTAACACTTGTGTGATCTGCAAATCTCAACTCACACATGACACAATACTAATTTAAATGAGGATTCAGTCAGTAAAAGCCAATGACCAAAACAGGAAAGCAAACTTTTTGGAAGATCATGGTGATGGGAGAGGAGGTTAAACCCAGGAAACACGTATAACTGGGTTGGCAAATAAAGCCAAACAAGCAGCTTGGGAGTGGGCCAGAAAGACGAAATATTAAAGGCGAATTTCCACATCAAGTTAAGGCTTCATTATGTCACACTTAACGTGGAGTTTGATCTTAGATCCATTTTATAATTGGGACCCCAAATGTATGACCAAATGTTAAGTTTGCTGCAGTTTTACAAAGTACTCAACAGCTCTAAGAATAGTGTGCCACAATTGCCCTTTGTTTAACCTCAGTCTCCAGCCAAGTGTTAATGAACTAATTAACTCAAGTTAAACCAATTAGCCCTCTTTATTTATACTGTCCCCTAAGGGCTTTAAACAGCTTATTGTATTGGGTGACACGATCATTTGACAGAAATAAATACCTGACCCATACTCACAGAAGATGTATATGCGACTAGATTTTTTTTTTAAATCTTCTTTACTGGACATTTAAAGGCCTGATTTACTCATCTGGATCAAGAATTTTGATTTGTACAAATATAGGAGGTGTAGTATAATAAAAAAAGCATAATAAAATACAAGTTGTTACCCAGGTGTAATGGTCTGCAGTGTCGCTTGAATGCATGAATATTATATTTAAATGTAATACTTCAACCTACTATCAGCCCAATCAAATTTAACTGGAATGACAAGAACATGGCCTAATGAATAAAGTTCCCACATCTGAACATTTTATTTTGATCTGTTATCACCAGTAGCTTACTGTCCTTGTTCCTGTGTAGGGTAGACTGAAGATTTTTGACAGCTACTTTTCAAATACAAGCTTGTCGTGCAGGGTATAAATATCTAAGTCTATTTCATAGTGTAGGTACAGTTGATTCCTTTAAACTAGGTGACCCATTTGACAGCGTTTCCCTTCTTTATGTAGAACATTAAAATCTATAGATAGATAATGACACGTACAAGCTAAGGGGTATATCCTTTATTTCCCTTTATAATGTACTCAAAGTCAGAGTGATACCTTCTCTTTGCGTCCAAGGAGGGTAAAAGGTATATGCTCTCTGTGACTGCGTCCTTGGTTGTTGGTGCTTAGTTGTTGAATGGGTTCTGCCATATCTATCAAACAGATAAACAATACATATGACACATGAGAAAACATTTTCATAAGATGCGGCCAACTGAGGCCAATCACAGCATTTTCTTGATACCATATTTGGCCTTGTATGTTAAGGGAATTAAAATGCATTAAATACAAACATTATGTATACGTAACCCTCTTCTGTGATTTCTACTCAGTACATATTACCTCTCACATTGTTTTAATATTTGCAGTCTCAGCCCTCTTATCTGTATGAAATGTACTCAGTTCCAGTAATCTGCTGGCTGGCAATGTTGTTAGTTTGAGCGAGAAAATGCTGCCAGTTGGTAAGAGCACTGTGCCAGGACGTTGAAGAGAGTAATGTTTATTAGAGCTGATGGAAGGGAACATTGACTAAAGCTGCCCAGGGCCAGGTATAGACTGGTATTAACTGAGAGAGCCTACAGCTTTAACCAATGGTTTTGAAACACTGGAGCATATTTTACCAACCCATTTCATGACATTTCACAGTATTTTATGTATTAACTTTGCAGTTAATTCTTTCATTAAGATGTGACTTTTATTTTAATTTAATCCTTCTGTTATAGTCTCATTTATTAAACCCATGTTACACATGATCCAGTAGAGGGAAAAGAATATGGTATGAACCCTGCTGATTATAACTACAAAAGGACAACTCATTAAACTTGTCACTAGAACAGTAACCTGTCAAATACTGGGCACTCGAGGTGAATCCAGTTCAGTCACATTTTATCAATCACTATCATGAAGGACAACTAAAGCAGAGGGATGTGTGTTATTTGGCTGATCAATCACTGGGCAATAAAGAAAACAGACTGGTGTGTGTGTCAGAGAGAGAGAGAGAGTCTGCGCACTATGAAACTCATTTAGTATGATCTCATGAAATCCAGGTTACACTGTACGGACAGGGCTGTTGTTTACATTACTGAGGCATTTGCATTCAGAGGGTAAAACCGCTTTGGAAGCCAGTCACAAGACTGTAATAAACAGATTTTGCATTGTTTTTTAAGACGCTTGTTTACTCAATAATAAAACCGTATTTTAGATTAAAGGTTTGTTTGTCTGGCATTTGAATATTAATATAACATTTGGCAGTGTTCTGTAAAATAATCATAGTTTGTTGAACTATATCCTTTCCTTTGTTTTTGAATGTTAAGAGCATTGTGTTAACATTGGTGTTACAGTACTAAGCTAACCAAAGTGAAACATTTACAAAAAGGCTACCTCTTCATTTGAAAGAAATTTGAGAGCTACTCGTAAGACACTATGCAAGAGGACACTTTTACATGACAGCAGAAATACATATCTGAAACAAAGGCAGGGAGTTATTATAAAACTATATTTTCACCCAGTATTGAGTCTCTGATGCTGTACAGAAACTCATCTATATCCCTGATTTATGTTGCGAGGCCTAGCATGGACAATGACCATGTGAGAGTAAAATTTTATCTGCCAACTCAGGTGAAACAAGGAGGGGAAGTAGCAGTAAATGTGACTAAAACACTGCAGGTTTTTTAACACATACAGGCATGTACCCATGCATGCACAAGCAAACTCATTCGTTTCTATAGCAGCACCTGCGGAGCTGCTCAGTGTTGACGCAGAACAGTCAACACACAGTCAACCTAAATGGATGTTTTTGTACCCAAGCCTGAGCCTACACTAATCAATACAAAGCTATAGTCACGTCCCACTTCAGTCTGCCTTGTGTGCCACTAACCTTTGGGTTACTTTACTTATTCCAGCCCATAATTTTAAGAGATTCTGTTCCAGAGTTATTATAGTTTTGTATTTTCTAATTAGGTTTTATTTTTATTTCGTTCTGAATTCAGTTTAGTTTCCAGAGTGGGTTTTCTCATTTTAGTTTAGTTTTTATTGTTTGAAAATGTTTAGTCTTAGTTTAGTTTTTATTAGTTTCAGTGTTAGTTTTAGTTTTCTTAATCAGGTAGCCACAATCAGGTAGCCACCCTTAGTCTCAATAAACAGATGCATCAAAGTCTCATCAGACAGACTGACTGACTGACCAAATTTAACCCAACTAATAAAGACGAGAACTAAGGACATTTCCTGTATATTTTTATTATATTTTAGCTAGTTTCCTAAGCCCACAGTGTCATTTTAGTTAGTTTTGATCTTCCTCAAAAGTCTAGTTTTTATTTCAGTTAACTGAAATTATTTTTCTCATGTAGTTTTTGTTTTTAGTTTAGTTTTAGTTAACTATAATAACCCTGTTCTGTTCATAATCATACATTTTCCTAACACCACTTGTTGCTTAGGACAGGGGTCAACAACCTTTACTACCAAAAGAAAAATTTTTGACTAAGGGAAAAAATGAACAAAATTAATCCCCATAGTGCAGTGGTTTACACATTCGCTTTACAACTGCAAGGTCCCTGGTTCAATTTCAGGTCAGGACAAACCCCTCTCACCATGGCGGGTTACGTCAGGAAGGGCATCTGGTGTAAAACCTCTGCCAAATTACCAATACAGATTAATCTGCCTTGGGGAAAATACAAGGGAGCTGCCAAAGGTACATAAACAATGCATCTATGCATGAATGTTAAACACTTTTTAAAATATCGTAAAAAACAAGTATTTATCAGCAGAAGTACACACAGACTAAGCTCAGAATAAGAAGAAAATGCCCTAATGTCATGTTTCAGTTATTGCTGCTCATTTTTTAAATAATATGTGTTGTGGCTTTTAATATCTGTATGTCTACATAATGCTGTGCAATACAATCTACAGGTTAGGTGTGTATAGAAATGGGAATCTGTGTAAAGTGTTAGACCACAGACAATCACCTGTTTATCTACTTGAAATACATCTGGTAGACTAGCTCCATAGGAAATGGTATTAAATATGCTAATACTGACATCAACATATCTGAAGAGGACTTTTTGCTCTCCTCTTGGCAGATTACAATACAGCCATTTAGAGATACAAAACTTATGGATGGATATGAGAGTGGGTCATCTTTTAACCAGAAGGTTGGTAGTTTGATCCCTGGCTGCTCCAGTCTACACGCAGAACTGGCCTTGGACAGGACAATGAACCTCAAATTGCTCCTGATGCATTCATTGGAACATGAATGTGCATGTGGTAGTTAAATGCGCTTAAAGGCATAGAATAAAGCATTGTATGAATGGGTGAATGAGGCTTGCAGTAAAAAGTGCTTCAAGTGCTCAGTTATAATAGAAAAAAGCTGTACAAGTACCAGTCCATTTACCATAACCATGTTTCTTTATCATCATACTTGTTTTTCCCCTTGGGGTTAATAAAATGTGCACACAACAAATCAACACAACATGTTAACCAATATAATGTTAGTAGTTATTAATTTTAGCATTTATTATAAGGAAACAGGCTAGACCTAAATGAGTAGTTGGGTGTTTGGCTCTATTGTCTAATTTCTAGCAAATTAAGCAGTAAGTTTCTCCAACATAGCATTGCTCTACCCCCTTGTATGAGACTTTTTCGTGATGCCAGGATTGCAGGTTTTCTTTTCATAGCCTTGTACTCTTCTTTTGACAATAAGCATTTTTCTGACTAAAATGTACCTTTCGGCTGCTCCTTTGTATTCTCCTCAAGGGGTTGGCACAGTGATTAATCTGCACTGGTAATTTGGCAGAAGTTTTACGCTAGATGCCCTTCCTGCCTCAACCCTGCATGACGAGAGGGGCTTGTGTTCCTAACTGGAATCAAACCAGGGACCTTTCGCTTGTAAGGTGAATGTGTAAATCACTACTTGTCAAAGAATTATTTGACTCTTTTTTTAAAAAAAAATTACCTGAGGTTCATCAGA
>VUQH01008641.1:1332-11862 GCA_015106775.1 Etroplus canarensis
GATCTAACTGTGCATCTGTAATACAATACAGTTCCCCCATGGGATTAATAAAGTATTCTGATTCTGTCAGAGCAGAAGTAGTCAGAAAACAGCGCCGTGCCTCTCTCCAGAAGACGAACAGCGTCCCACAGACGATGATGAACGCTGACACGAGCACTTTGACGATCAGGCTGCGGGTGATGATGCTGTCTTTCACGTTGCGTGGCGGCTTTCTGATCACGTCGCTGTCCACAGGCTCCACTCCCAAACTAACAAGAGAACACACATGGTCACGAACAGGATTTACCTCCACTGTTTAATTCCTGCACTTCATAAAATATACATGCATTAAGTTATAATATGTCTAAAATATTAAGCACATTACTGGCAAATGAAAACATTTATCTGCACATTTTTAAGGTAAAAAATATGAAAAGTAGTTTTAATTTATACCACCTGCAGCTGTGAAATTGCTAATAATACTGAATGTTTAGACTTTAATAAATGAATTTAAATGGAAATAAGTTGTAAATGCAGGTGTGCACACAGCAGAGGGCGCTGCTAATGCTTCATAAAATATTAAAAATCTGTCTTTAAGCAGTGCAATAGTCAGACACTCGTACCTCTGAGCCGGAGGTCCGTCCATGATGATGTTGATCCACAGGATCTGCATGGCGTTCAGCGGGTTGGGGAAGTTCATCAGCGTAGCTAAAGAGATGAGGGTGAGCGCTGCGATACTCCTGGTGACCAGCAGGGGGAGACAGACGGCTTAAAACTGAGTACGTTAACATGAACAACAGAGTCTGACGCTGGTTTGTACTCACGTGCTCAGCTGAAAGCGAACAAAGTTTTTGATGTTGTTGTAAATTCCTTTTCCCTCCTCGATGGCTGACCTGGAGGCAGGAAACAGGAAGTTCACTTTAAGCTGCAGAGAGTTTACTCTGAGGCTGAGCTACAATCAGAAGCAGAGAAATCAACGTTACAGCGTCCGACTCACATGATGGTCTGGAAGTCGTCGTCCACCAGGATCATGTCAGCCGCCTCCTTGCAGACATCGGTGCCCGTCTGGCCCATCGCCACGCCGATGTCGGCGGCCTTTAGAGCCACGGCGTCGTTCACCCCGTCGCCCGTCATGGCCACTACAGCGCCGATGTTCTGGAGGGACTGAAGAGAGGCGCGACTTTAACCTCCACTCACTGATAAATGTTTTCTTTGTAAAAATCAGCAGGAACAGAGCGCCATCGTCCTGTTTGCACCTTACATTAATCCAGCTGATTACATCAGCTGCTTTGTGAGGTCACCTGTCTAAGTTCTGATCTCACCTTGACAATCTTCAGCTTGTGTCTGGGGCTGGCTCGATAAAACACAGAAATCTGCAGACAGAGAAAACCGAGTAAAGCCTCATATTTATTCGTCACAGTTGATATGTGGCTGTGGTTTTCGTGTGCGCGTCCTCACTCTGGACACAATCTGTGAGAGCTCCTGCAGGTCCAGCTGGTCCACCTCCTCTCCAGACAAACACCGACATCCTTTGGTGAACAGACCCAGACGACTGGCTGCACACACAAAGACACACATGCTCATAATGAATAATCAATCTTTAAGGACCTTTTTGTAAAATGATTTAAACAGTCCAGATCAGGCTGTCTGCTCCTGTAAAACCACCCTGAACCACAGGGTGGAGCAGCAAGTCCAACATGAGACTCAACATCTGTGCAGGGTTCATACTTAGACTTATTTCAGTATGTGGAGGAATGCAATGCTAGTTGGAGTGGAAAACTACTCAAACTTTCTGGTGTAATGCTGCCACCTTGTGGTGAAAGTTCTGATGACATTTTGTAGAAGGTTTTTAAAAAGAAACCTTTAAAAGATCAGAATTAACCTGAACAACTGAGCGTTTTCTTTCTTTCCAAATATGTGACGACCATACAGACCTAAAGACAAATTAGCTGTCAGTTAAAATCAGAAAGTACAGTCCTACCTCTGTGGTTTAAGACATGTTAATAATCCTGCTGTTTTCACACCTCATTCAGCCTGATAAACTTTTCCTTTTTCTTTGTTGCATGCTGAGAATTATTTATTACCAAATGAATGAGGGCTTTTAATGTGGAATGGGGAGTGGAGGTGCATCATGGGAGCTCTGCCTGCACCTACAGCAGCAGAACTAAGGGAGAGTCTGGGGTCATCTTTATTCATCTTTTCAGTAATAACTGTGTAAACACTGAGCCTCAGATCCTTTTATTAAAATCAGCCTCTTTTTTATGCGTTTTAAATAAATAAAATATAATAATTTATTTTAGGTTGGTCTGAATAACTATAGAGGAGCGCTGCTGATTAATTATCAGTGTTTGTGTCCTTGTCAGGTCCTAACCCTGTTCAGTTTGACCTCAGTGAGCAAATATACACACAAATGTTTATAATACGTCACTTGAACTGATCCAGCATCAGATTTATCACACAGGAAAGTTGAGAGGCTAAACCAGACATCCTGTAGTAAAAGCAGAATAATCTGAGCGGCACACAGGCGGCTTTAGAACAGTTTCATTTCTTCTGAAGAGTGTTGGTGTTTCATACAGATCAGCAGAGGTGGTAAAAGCATGCACTACCCTTACTCAGTAGAAGTTGAAGTGCTGACTGGACTTCTTTACTCAAATAAAAAGTAAATAAAAAGTACTCGACGTATAAAAGTGAAAAGTGTCTGAAGGAGCCTGATGTTGGATCTGTTCCTGACAGATGTGTGGGCTCGCTGGCTGAGCATCATGAAGGTCTCTTTTTACCTGCAGTTACATTTTTACCATTAAATAAAAATAATCTCAAAGACCTACTGAGTCTGTTCCTCATTATTTCTCAAAGTGTAAAACGGGCTGAAAAAAGCAGAATAAGCCTTTAAACAGAAGCTTGGTGAGAGGACCTATAGACACGGCCGTCTCCTGCGAGTCTCCTGTGATCATCTTGATGGCGACTCCGGAGCCAATGAGCATGCCCACAGCCTCTTTGACCCCTGACCTCGGGGGGTCGATGATGCCCACCAGTCCCAGGAAGGTCAGGTTCCCCATCTCGGCGCCCGACGCAAACGCCAGCACTGACGGAAAGAGACGCACACAGTGAGTGTGTTTTCAGAGGATCAGCAGCTCTGCCTTCATGTGTCCCTCTCACCTCTGAGCCCGCCTGAGCCCATGTAGCTGATCTGCTGCTGGTACAGCTCCCTCTGCTGGTTGTTCAGGGGAAGCGTGCTGCCTCTGCTGTTGTAGGAGCTGCAGAAGCGAATCACCTGCTCGTACGCCCCCTTCATGAAGTAAACTCCAGCCTTATCCTGAAGAGGAGAAGAATGAAGAGGAGTGAGGATGAGTCCCAGCAACATCACACCATCTTACTGATCTCTGAACTGGTTTAAACTGGTGGTTGTTAACAGGAAGTTATAAGTTCTGTTTACAAGCTTTTTCTTGCCAATCAGAGCTTTTTAAAGTGAGGCACGAAGGGTTAATATCAGCCTAAAATGTGTACAGTGTCTCTTTAAGCAGCAGAACACAGACCTGCTGCGTGCGGTGAACACAGCGAATGGCCATCCACTTCTTCTCTGATGTGAAGGGATGCTCCTCCACCCGGACGTACTCCTGCTGCAGACCCTCTAGCCCCATCTGCAGGACACACAGGGTTAGGGTTAGATTTTATTCATCTTATTTTCAGAGTTTCCTTTTGC
Organism: Etroplus canarensis; assembly: GCA_015106775.1. Taxonomy (NCBI): domain Eukaryota; kingdom Metazoa; phylum Chordata; class Actinopteri; order Cichliformes; family Cichlidae; genus Etroplus; species Etroplus canarensis. Next base: position 5,012 of record VUQH01008641.1, read on the forward strand.
TCTCTGTAAGTCACCTGCCTCTCATCCGTATGAAAACAGCTCTACAAACAAAGACTGGTCGATGGATTAAGTGATCGTGTGCACTTTGTTACACTGATCACACTCATCACCTACTGCCATGTGATGCTCCTCCCACTGTCCTGGAGGCGGTCCTAGCTCACAGCTTTATTGAGTCTGCAGCATCACACCAAATACCTTCACTTACTACACGTGATTCCAGGCAGTCTGGTGTTGAAGGACATCAGTGAAGATAAGTACTGCTTCTCAGTGTGTGTACTACATACATGTGCATTAACTGTGCTTCATCAGGGAGGGACTCAAAAGGGACGTGTTGAGTTGTGAACCAGTCAGAGAGAACGATGGCAGCGTCTCACTGACCCAACACTACTGTGCCTCTGTCATATTTACTGTAGGAGAATTTAGTGTTGTGTCAGTTTAACACATGAACACAAACATGTGATCTGCATCACTGATCCTGATGCGCCCTCTGCCTACTGACTCTCAGCTGTTTGGTTGTCCTTCCATTCTGCTACCATGGTGACCAGTGAGGGTGAGACGTGTGCATTAAACATCCAGGTACTTCCACATACTTTTCAGTGTGAGAGCAGTCAGAGACTGACACCTCTGCCGAACAAACCTGCAGTTTTTATGTTTTAAGATCGAATATTTCTACACTCTGCCGTGAAGAGTTAAGGGGTTCCAACCTGGTACTAGTAAGGTGTACCTAATAAAATGACAGACTGAACGAGGTGCTGGAAAAATTCCTCAGTGATGACAGCTTTGTGCAGATTTTTCACAGACTTTTTCAGACCCTTCTCTGTAAAACCTCACAGATGCTGCATGGGAAACTCCCAGCAGATATACTCTGAGCAGCCACATTCAGTCTCTTACACCACCTTTCCTCTCAGTTCTGATGCTGACTTTGGACTTCAGCAGGCTGTCTTCACCATGTCCACAAGAGCTGCCATCAATGACTGGCTGAATAGAAGGAGCAATTGAACTGGTGTACCTAATAAAGTGGCCAGTGAGGATATCTCTTTATTTTGGATACATTTAAATTCAACATATCCTGACAACTTTAATCACAGTAATATTATGACTGTTTTAAAACTCTGGTGACGGTGAAACTAAACGTTGCTCTGCTTATTATCCATAAAAGCATCACGATGTGCTTAAGATCCAGATCAACCTTTGAACTGCTGATGCTTGAAAGGCTTTAAGTTTGTGGACTGAGCAGCTGAGTCACTTTAGAAGTTTGTTCATGTTTTAACATTTGTACTGAACAAAAAGTCTAATCTTCAGCTGCTTCGTTTAAGATGGCTGCCATGGTTTGAACAAACATCACACATGAGGACAGTGAACTTCAATTCTAGATGAAGTAAACTGGACAAAGTCAGGTTTTCTCTCACCCTCATTATTCAGGGTTTCTGCACCATTAAAAAAATATAAATCTGTGTTTTTTTTTAAAAAAAATAAGCTCTGATTATTTCTTTGCAAATCCATATTAAACTGCAAAATTTATATTTTTATCTAAAAAAGAAGTCACAGATTGGTTAAAGCAAGGAAAACATGTTGTGTTATAAGCTTAAACTAAACTGGGTTTCTACACCTGCTGTTACCATGACATGCAAATGTGGGGGAGGAGCTAAAACAGCTTGTTTCAGACGCAGGAGCTGCACCGAGGCCCAGTATAAGACAAAGAAGGATTATTGTGAATCAGAGTTGAAGATGAGCAGCACGGCTTCAGTCCAGGCCGGTCAGAGCTCGGCTGTCTGTGTTTTTACCTTCATGGCGAGGGCGATGAGCGCGCCCTCTGTGGGCCGTCCCAGCAAGTTGTGGTTCCTGATGACCGAGTCGTTGCACACACAGCCGACCTAACAGCACAAACACGCTCATTAAAATACTGGTTCAGTGCTAAACCAAACTCGTGCAGTTCAAATGTCAAAACACCCAAACGTAAACAGGAAGCACTGACGCTAAACTCCAGGAAAAAGTTAACAAAGCTCAGTCGCACATAGTTTCCATTTCTTTCATTTCATTCCTTGAATTGCTGATAGCTGATACTTGGAGGACTTTGGTAAAACCAGTATGGGTGTATGTTAAGAATAAAACAATAACTAACTATGTGACTCAGCACACAGACCTTCAATTATTCCAAATGACGTGTTTGGTCCTTTGATTTCGCAGCTTTAACACACTGTAGAGCTGGAATGACACACGCTCCTGCAGTCACCCAGACTCTGATCTCTTCTACAGTTTTCACCTTGTGAACAGACGTATTATTTCAAGTTGAACCCTCTCTGAGAGGTCCTCTGGGAGCTGTGTGTGATGTTCCACAGTGAGGATACTGTGATCATCTGTGCATTCATTCCTGGTTTTTGTCAGCGCACGTTCGGACAATCATCAAACTGCTGCAAATGACGTCACCAACACAAGACCACATGCCCATTTCTGACATATTTCATGTCATCTTTAGATCCAGCTTACATCCAACCTTAATGTACACATTTTTTTAATTTCACAAGTAAACTAAGACTCTACACACTAAAAATCTTTTTAAAAGACCACCCTGGCTAAGATAAGCAGTAGCAGTAGGCAGCAGTGGTAGTAATCGACTAATAATGCACCACTGTAGACAAAACCATAAAGTCCAAAGATGAGGAAGCTGAAAACATCCACACAGACACAGTGACATTCAGACTGTATTAACGTGGTGAGATCAGCTCTCTGAGCTTCAGCTGACTCCAGACAGAAGGCATAAATATCTGGACAGAAGACAATAATCTCCCATGGTTTTAAGAAGGATCCAAGTCAAGCTGGGAGTGGACCAAAAAGAGCCTTATGAATAAGAACAGAGCAGTGATGGAGTCGCACAAAGTACCACAGTACAACACAACCCCCTGCTTATTGTGTCTTTATGACAAATGAATTAAACTCTGTCATAACACTTTTACAAAAAGGACATATTAGATTTTGTATATTTTTCACATATATTGATATTTCATTTTTTAAACATGACTTTTTTCCTCAGTTCATGATCACTGACAGCCCTACTACTGACGTTTAGATGTTTTCATCCCTTCTGTGAACTCACCTCCACTATTTTGCTGATGGACTGACACGAGAAGCCGTGGATCACCTCGCCATCCAGCAAAACTTCTCCCAGTCCGTTATAGCCGACACCTGTCACCTGCAAGACAACACCCAGGATAAAATCACAAAAGGGTGTCACTTTAACCCTTTACTCCAGAGGCTGGATCATTTAAAACACAGTGAGAGACATTTTTCAAAATTAGTGTCTGTGTGCACTCAGATTTTACAGTGAATATGCTCCTGAGTTTTCAGAGGTCACTCTGACCTGCTAATGGACACTCACTCCTAAAAGTTTGATGTATTAACACCCAGCTCATCTAGGCCTGGCAGCTGTTAATCATCATTTTCTCAGGAGGAAACTTCACCAAAACTCCCAGGGCCTAAACTGGGAATCTCAAAAATGTTTGCTCAAAAGATTCACCGTCTATTATAACATTAACTCACACAGGTGACTGAGCCTCTGGTCATTTAAAAACAGATTTGCCACAACATTACAACACTGACAGATGGACTGATCAGTGCAGACCTTTCTGTGCGAGTTCACTTCCTCTCTGTCACCCTCAGGCTCTTTCACCACCATCTAAACTTACTGTGGTGACGCTGACTTTAAATCATAACCCATCCCTCAGTCACCTGGCCCACTTTTCCCAGTATGCCGGATGGGATTTCCACATGAAGGAACTGGGTCAGTGAGCTCTCTGTGGGCTCAAACTTTAAGGCCGCATTACAGCAGCGATCAAGTTTCAGTTTTTAACAGACAGAAGCAGCCAACACCCAGCCTTCAAAATAAGAGCCTCATCCTTACACTGAATATACACTCACTCATCTGCCTCCCTCTCATCTTATCCCTTACATCCTCCTCTCACCTCATCTCTATGACATTATCTCCAAACTGCTCAACCTGAACTTTTCCAATCCTGTCCTCTTTTTTTTTTTTTTTGCTGCAGAATAAGAAGCAGACCTAGTTTAACCCTTTGATCACCGTGGGGAGGTTTTGTGGATCAGCAGAAAACACTGTGGGAACACAGTGTGGCATCAGCTGCTTGGGAAAAGAAAATCTGACTCAGGAATAAGCAGTGGGTTCAGACCTCAGCGTGGAGTCCGTCTGACGTGAACAGCTGAGTGACGGTCATCTCGTTCTTGGTCAGAGTTCCCGTCTTATCTGAACAGATCACATTACAGCAGCCTGAGAGAAAACCACACAGACACACAGCATGTCACATAGCCAGCAAATATGACGCCAAACAATCCATCTACAAAGCTGCTCTGATCATATCAAAACAGGGACGTACCCAAAGTCTCTACAATGGGAAGCTTCTTAACAATAGCTCTTTTCTTCACCATTCGCATCACACCGAGCGCCAGCGTCACCGTCACAACAATGGGTAAACCCTCGGGGATGGCAGCTACCGCCAGACTGAAAGGAGGGCAGAGGGAATCAGAAATCAGACTTCACATTATTTTAATCCGGATTCTACCATGACTGCAAAATCACAGAAAAAACTAAAGAAAAACCAACACAAACAAAATATAACTGACTATTTTATTTTATTGTTTTCTTTCCTCTTTGTATAATAGTGCAGGAAGCAGCTCTGATCACTTCCTTCTTTGGGTTTGTGGAACATGTGACCTCTAAAGGTCAGCTTGTCACCACTTTGTTCATTTAAAAATGTTTATCCTGTTTACTGCATTTTTTTTTATTCAGGACATCATTTACTAGATTTGTTTTCTATAATGGTGCAGTTTCCCACTGTGTCTTTGTTGTGTTGTAAATTAATCTGTATTGTTTTCATACCTTTTCACCTGTAAATGCATCCATGAAAATCCTAAAGTCACTTTAAGTAACTTTTAAAATCATGTGAAAAACTGAGTCCGCCCTCAATGCTTCCACAGGAGGTCAGAGGTTCAGTATCAGCCAGGAGCTGCTAATCAATGCACTGATTAACTGATCAGTCAGTGTGAGCACCTCTACAAAAGCAGAAGTCTTGGCAGTTTGCTGCTCTGGAGTGTTCAGCTGTGTGTGTTAACACAATGCCACAATCATCCCAGGAGTGGACGTCCCAGCAGAGTCAGCCCAAGGTCAATCCGTTCAAAAAAACCCTAGAGCTACATCTCAGAATCTACAGGCCTCAGTTAGCAGGTTAAAGGTTAAAGGTCATGACAGGACAATTAGAAAAAGACCGAACAAGCATGGCTTGTTTGGAAGGGTTGTAGGAGAAAGCCTCTTCTCTCTAAAAACAACATGACAGCACAGCCTAGGTGCTGTCATGTCCTTTGGACAGACAAGACCAAAGTGGACACGTTTGACCATAATGCACAGCACCAAACTCAGCATACCAGCACAAACACCTCATAGTAGCTGTCAACACAGTGGTGGAGGGATGATAATTTGGACTTATTTTACAGCCACAGGACCTGGACACTTTGAAGTCATTGAGTCGACCATGAACTGTTATGTATACCAAAGTATTCCAGAGTCAAATGTAAGGACATCTGTCCCACAGCTAAAGCTTGGTCCAAACTGGTTCATGCAACAGGCCAATGACCCCAAGCACAGCAGCAAATCTCCAATAGAATGGCTGAAAAAGACAAGAATCAAGGTGCTGCAATGGCCCAGTCAAAGTCCAGACCTCAACCCCACTGAACTGAAACAATGCTGTAAAGAAAAGTGAGCCAAAATTCTTCCACAACCACGTGAGAAACTGAAGTCATACAGAGAACCATTGCTGCAACTTATTGCTGCTGAAGTGGTTCGACAAGCTGCTGGATCAGGGGGTTGACTTAGTTTTCCACAGGACTTTAAAACTCATGAAAACTTTTTTTTATATGAGGTTTTAGGTCACATTAAAGATGAAAAAGTTTCTGAAATAATTTAACCCTGGGTGTGAGGACTCTACATCCACTGTATGCAAGTGAACTGAACCTTGGACAAAGCTTCAAACTGTTTCCTGCTGCTCTCAGCCATTCTTCATGCTCTAAAATGTTGAATTATCCCTTTAACTCATGATCATTTTAGAGAGTGAAAAAAAGGCTGAAAGCATGTCCCGGTGAGGAGGTGTTCATAAACTGAAATCCAGCCATTTTTATAACACTGTGTTCAGCTGTGATCCGATAAGAAGAAGCTGCTGCCTAGGTTCAATCTCAAAGCAGCCCTCAGAGAGTCACCTGACGCCAATTGTGAACATGTCCAGGATCCTCTTCCCCTGCAGCCAGCCCACCAGCATGATGACGCCTGAAACACATGACAGAGGAAACTGAGCAGAGGGTGGAGACACTGCCACCACCAGGTTGATGTTTGAGAATGTAACAAATGTAATGGAGTTTTCAGGGCTATCTCCTCTATTTGGGGAGGCCTACACAAAGCTCAGTCTCACTTAAACCAGTGACCTCAATCTCCTGATGTTGCTGGATGCTTCGGTCACAAAGACAGCCCAGATACTGCAGACATGTTTGTCTGGACAGCTGCTCTCTTTGAAATCAGGTGATATTCCAAAATCTAAGTACCTATATTTCATGCAATTCATTAAGGAAAATATTTTTGCATGAAGACAAACCTGAGCTCATCACAGAAAACTCAAACAAACCCACCGATGATGCCGAAGGAATAAAGTGAGAGCTGCTTCCCCAGCAGGTCCATGCTCTTCTGTAGAGGAGTTTTAGGAGCCTGGAAACAGCAAACAGGAATCAGGTTACTCTGAGTGTTCTTCATTATACTAAAAGTTCATTTGTTTAATTAAAAAAAAAAAAAAAAAAAAAAA
>VUQH01008642.1:4350-39602 GCA_015106775.1 Etroplus canarensis
TTTAAAAAAAAAATTTTTTTTAATTTAATTTTTTTTAAAATTTTGGGGTTTTTTTTTTTTTTTTTTTTTTTTTACACGTATCATCAAAAGACAGAGAATCTAGAGAAATCTCTGTGCAAGTGACAAGGAACGCACAATATAAAACAGACACAATTCTGTAGAGGAAATCATTGTGTTGCTCTCTTAGATTGGTAACTTTTAAACAAAAGATTTCAAGCTCCATCCATCCATCCATCCTCCCTCCCTCCCTCCTTCCTAACCACTTATCGGATTCAGGGTCGTGAGAGGGCTGGAGCCTATCCCAGCTGTCACAGAGGCAGAGTAAACCCTGGGCAGGTTGCCAGTCCATTGCAGCACTAACACAGAGAGACAGACAACCATTCTTGCTCACATTCACATTTATGGCCAATTTAGAATCATCACCTAACCTAATAATTAGATGTGTCTTTGGACTGTGAGAGGAAGCCAGATTACCCAGACAGAACCCACACAGGTACGGGGAGAACAGGCAGACTCCATGCAGAAACTTCCCAGTTAGCCAGCATTTTTTTTTTAGATTGTTAAATATATATATATATATATATATATATATATATATATATGCAAGCTCAGGAATACTTCATTCTCAGTGAACATAATTTGCCACTGCATCCACAAATGAAAATTAAAAATCTATCAAGCAAAGAAAAATACAGATATGAAAGAGATCCAGAAACACTGCTTCCTTTTCTGGGCCTGAGCTCATTTAAGAGGGACTGAGGTGAAGTGGGAAAACTGTCTTGTGATCTGACTAGTCAAAATTTACCATTCTTCTTGAAAACAATGGACTCGCCATCCTCCACGATAAAGAGAACAGGGATCATCTGGCTTGTTATTGCACACCGTTCCAAAGCCAGCGCCTTGCATGTATGAAGGCACCATTAATGCTGAATATGTACATGTGCTGCTGTCTAGAAGCCCTTTTCAGAGATTCTGATTAATTTGTGATCAGTTGTTGCTTTTTATTGTGTACTCTGAACAGAATGTGCTGCATCGCCACCCTCTATACCTGATAGTACGTATGTTATGTTATGACGACGGCCTGGGCGCAGGGAAGAACCTGCTGGCTCTGAAAACCACAGACATGAAACAAGAAGAGTGCAGCATCTGGGTTTACCAGTGCAGCAGCTCGGTAAGTGCAAAATGATAGGGTTGGATGTTTGGTATTAAACGTCTTTCTGGGGTTGTCTATACTGTGAATGATTACAAGTGTTACCTCTATAGGAGCAGGCTCAGGCCATCTGCAAAGTGCTGTCGGCTTCCTTTGACTGCGCGCTGACATCAGACAAGTCCTGATGCTTGGTGTAAGATTTGGGAGGAGAGGTCCACACAGAAAAGAAGTGAAACAACTGCAAAACTTGCAATGGTTAATTAGTCAACCACCATTATCGGCAAAAAACAAAAAATGCAACCATTTCCCTTTTCTACAACTTTCTTATCCTTTGGAGAAGTCCTCTGAAGGGCAGCTCCTTTGTGGTGTTTTTTTTTAGTTTACAGGAAAACATGATTCAAGCCTTACTGATGGCAAAGTACTGTGTGAGTTGGCTCTTGTTCCCTTTCCATCATCATCCAGCGTAGAGAGAACTTTGAACTTTTTTATGTCACATTTTACTGTCTTCTCAAAATAAAGTTTAGAAATGAGGGAAATGGTTGCATTAAATATCTGGGACACAGTGCACAGCTTTTGGAAGTGTGATGTTAATTATATTTAATGTAAAAGATGGTACTAAATGGTACACAGTGCTGTAACTTTGCTGGCATAATTCGTGGGAGACAATCAGTGGAGAAACTACACGGTACAAAATTGTGATGGCTGTTTTCATGAGGAAATCACTCACATCCCTCTTCAGGTTTAGAAATCTTTTTGTCTTTGAGCGTTTTGCTTTCCAACCATAGAACTGGTACAACAGAAGTTATGTTTTGACTGGAATGAATGTTACAAATAGGCTTTAACTGTGTCCCACATTTTTTTATTTTGACAAGCTTAATCTTAATTTGTGGGATTTATCCACTTCTAATGACTTACTTGACTTTGTTTTCAAATCTCTTGGTACCACAAGTATGATGTGTATTCTGTTTTTGCGTGATGTAGTAATTAAATCTGGATTTAATCAAAGTAGCTGGAGAAAAAAAAATGTAAATTCTAGCAGGCTGGTAGTGACATAAAGAAGACTGTGAGGATTGTTTACCGTTGTGGTACTAACTTGACTTCACCTTATCAAATAATAACCAATGAATTCTTGTGTTTTTCACCTTGGTCCAGCTGAAATGTGTATCATTAAAGAATTTGAGCTGGTACAATAGAGGAGTGGTTTTAAACAATCATCTTGCTGGTTAGAGTAATTTTTCCTTTTTTCTGTCACAGTCATCTTTACTTTTTGAGTGAATTTTTCTTTTAACTACACAATAATGTGCAAAAGTCTCAAGCCACCTCTCAAACTTTCTTCTCTTTTCTTAAAGCAGTCTTCAGGAAAGACATTGAAGGACACTTTAAAGCTACCTTTTGTTCCATTCTCTGTCAAGATGGTCTCACACTGCTTCACTTATGTTGGGGTCCCTTCTTCATTCCATACTTGGCATTCCTCAGTCTTTTCTCCCTGTTTTTTCTTCTAGACAGCCAGGCTTCTGTGCACAGTAAAGGGATCAACTGCTGGGCCAGACTTAAATTTTTAAAGACACAACTTTCAGATACTGTATATCTGCTGTAATTTTTTAGGCTTGCCACTTCTTCTTTTGTACTCCACTCATCCAGTTCCCCACATTTTTTTTTAGGACATTACACACCATGTGGAGATCTGCTAGGGTTCTGACCAATCGCTCTTTGGGAATCACCTTGTTAGTGCTAAAATACCATCTCGTGCCTGTCAAGCTGTGTATCTTTGGCATTTTTCATAGATTCAGCTAAAGAAATGGGAGAAAATTTGTTTTTGCAAAAGACTGCTAGTAACAAAGTGTCTCACACTTACTATTTAAAATTGGTTCTTTGCTAAGTTGTCTGTTTAGATACAACACTGGTTCATTCCTTGTGTCATGGTTATTATAGTTGACTAAAACTAGTTAACTGAAATTAAACTTTTGGAAAAAATCAAAACTAACTAAAATGACATTAAAAAATACAGGAAATGTCCTTGTCTGTCAGCTGGATTAAATTTGGTCAAACAGACTGTCTGAGGCTCTTGTGCATCTGTTTATCAAGACTCAAGATGTCTACATGATTGTGACTTATCTGGGAGGGAGTTTTTCCTCCCCACTGTCGCCAAGTGCTTACTCACAGGGGATCATTGGCTTGTTGGGGTTTTCTCTTCAACACTGTAGTATCTTTACCCTACAGTGTGAAGCACCTCAAGGTGACTTTTGTTGTGAATTGGCGCTATATAAATAAAATTGAATTGAATCTGTCATCACAAAGTGTTTGTATTGTAATTTCTGATCTGAACATCTTAAATCTTCCCCCGACAAACACCATCCATATTAAAATATTCAAGAAAACTAAAACTAACACTGAAATTAATAAAAACTAAACTTAAAAAAAACTAAACATTTTCAAACAACAGAAACTAAACTGAAACTAGGAAACCCACTCTGGAAATTAACTGAAACTAAACTGAATTCAAAACAAAAACTCAAAACGAAATAATAAGTAATTAGAAAATACAAAACGATAATAACTCTGCCTTGTGTTAGGTGCCTTTAAAAAAAAAAAAAAACCTTGAATAACTTATATGGTAAGTGTTAAGTGGCTTAAGAGACAAAAAACATTCCTCTTAAAGTTGTCAGGTACAAGAACTGGAGTGAAAAGGCAGCCAATATCCAAGGAAAACTTGAAAGTCTTTCAGAAAGCATCAAGAAATACTGCTCAAGACTATTTAAAAATGTGGCTCTTCGGAAGCAAAATAAGAAATCAGTGGCTTGAGACTTTTGCACAGGGTTGTAGTTGCTATGGTTGTTCCCTGAACAACGTTTAAGAAATACATTGTGGACTTCGATATGTTGAAATCACCATCAGGGGGAGCTCTAGATACGTCATCTACTTTTACAAGATTGAATTTTTAAAATGCACGTTTCTAAATAGGACTCCCTCCCCTCAAATCAAACAAAGAAATAAAACAAACTGCCAGGAAAAAGGCGGGAAAGGCAGACATCATTACTTAGAAAGATGAATCATGAACCCTAAAGCAACACAAAGTTTTGCACTATTTCATATTTTATTATTCCAGTTTCATTTTCCCATTTACTTGCACAATAGAGTTAAGAGTCAATGCAGTGATTCACAGACATTAAATGAGAATGATTTGAGTTTACGTCCCCAGTAGTGTGTGCATTAGTGTCTGTATTTGTTTACAGCACTGCACGCACACATGCACACGCACACACAGGCCCAGCTGAGGTTGTGTGACTGCTCATCACCACAGTGCATTCAAAGACATTTACTGCCCAGGCTGACCTGCTCTTCTGTTTTTACATTTAAATATTGACAAAACCAAATCTATTTACATAAACAGATAATTAAATCTTTCTGTTTCCAGTGAGTTAATATTAAACACGTTGAAGAGAGTGCATCAGCTATGATTCTCACGCTTCTCTTCTTGTCATTCACAAATTGATGAAAGGCTCTGATTTCAGATTAAATGCCTAAATATCAACAATATGAACAGAAAGTTGCTCTGCAACTAAAATGAAGTTTATTACACTGTATGTTTTATATTTATTTCATGACACATTAAACTTGTCTTCAATGTCCTAATATGTGGTTTAAGCTGCACGATGGCTGTTCCTTCTGTCTTGTTGTATATAGTCTTAAAAGGTGAAGAATTTATGTAGCTCATTTGTGAAGAAAAACACAACCTGTCAGTGTGCTCAGAGGCTCGAGGAAGCAACAAAAGTCACAGAGCTTACTTCACGCTCTCATTTTTTTGTTTCCTGTTCTTTTAATATCCTTTCGTTTGCAGCTTATTCTGTGCAGACATAACATGCGCTCTCGCACATACACAGACTTTCTATAATAAGGCAGATGACAGGCAGAGACAGCCTGAGGTGTCAAGACTCAGCATAAGGGTAATTAATGGCTGCTGCTACTCTAGTCAGCATCAGATCAGGAGGAAGAACTGGAGTGTTGTTATTGAATATGACCCCTGCCCCCAACCTTAAATTGGTGCAGACGGTACGTGTGGAAAAGACTTACAGAAGATGTATGACATTGAATTCATTTGCAGCTCTATTACTCTACAGTGGCCTGAGAAGGTGTGCTCTCCCATGTGTGATGGGATGGAGGCCATTTTAACAAGCAGCATCCTGCCTTTAGTGACAGTCTGTCACTGAAATGGGGACAGGGAAACGCTCCCTTGGGTGCAGCTTCCAGCATATTTTAGGGTTAAGTTAGCACCATTAGAAAAACCTCCACACAGGAGGACTACTACAGTTGTGGAAAACTGCACCTAAAAGCAAGCATTTAAAAAAATTGCTCATGCACAGATGCGGAATGTAAGCATGTTGACTAACTTCACATTGACAGTCGTTAGTAAGTTAAATTGCAATGCTGTAATCTCAGTACTATCACTTTAAGGACTATCTATAATGGAGAAAATGGATAAAATGAATTCTGTACATACAACCTTCATTGTATCAACAAGGGAAAAGATAAGAAAAGTGCATTTATTGCGAGAGGACATTCACTACAATCTTTTTTCCCCATCTGTCTGGAACATTAACAGCAAGCATTAAAACCACACACAGCCCGATGAGTCCCCTGTGACACTCAGACTTGCTGGTGCAGCAGTTACACTTAAACAAGCTCCCTCAAGATGCCAGTGAAGATGATGGTGATGATGACATTGACTGCAGACACTGGGGCGATGGTGGGGTTTAGTTGGCTTTGTTGGTAGACACGGTGACAGTGGGATGCTACATCCCCTGACACTTCCTGAGTCCCTGATTTCAGTCAGCAATGAAGTGTACAAATTTAACAGGGAAGGCTCCTCTTCTCATTGGTTCCCCTTCAATATGGCCCAGCTGTGAAGAGAAAAGACAAGTGGCAAGGTCAGGGGATGATGAAAATCATCAGTCGACTGTTTTTAACAATGAAGTAATCTTAAGCACATATACATAAAAGATGGACGTAGCCACAGTGACATCACTCATCAGCTGATGAACTCTGATTGCGTAGCCAGAAGCTGATCGTCACCATCTCGGAGTTTTGAAATTGGATGTGACAAGCAAGGAGTGGATCTGACCAAGAAACACTGCGTTCTCAAACAGAAGCAACTTGTCCATTACAGTGTATTATTTTACTAACCATAAATTACAAAATGAGCCTAGTGTTGTATTCAATAAGACCTGAAAATGGCAATTAAGACCATAAACTCATCAGGAAAGTGTTTACTGAGGTTATAAATCAAAGTGAGTAATACAATCAACCAGAAGAGTCACCCCCCTCTGGCCATTACAAAGAATGCAGTTTTAAGGCACTTAAACTTCGTCTTCACTTTTAAGACCTGGAAGCTACGTCCATATTTGTTCCAGAATTACAGTCTAAGACACTAAACACTATTAAAACACACAAAATGACTGTAATTAAGAAAACAGGGGAGACAGTTTTCCAGTGAATTGCAATTTCCACCCATACGATTCAATTTTGTTTCTTAAAATCCCAACAATGCAGTTTAAATCTATACCTTTCATTGGCATAAACTGTACATATATGTATACACATTTGCAATCATTTTATATGCAGACATTGATTATCTCATAGAAAGCAGTACAGTTCAAGATGCACGCTGTGCAAAAAAGTGAGTTACAAGTAAAGAGGATACTTTTTCTGTAATATGCATGAATATGGAACCCTCTCCATGGTTACAGAGGGAAAAAACAGTATAACTGGCGTGTGACTTGCGTGGATTGTTTGGATGTTAAGCATCCGGTAAATCTTAACCTAACATCATGTTATGATAGCACACTGTTAAGAAGCTCTCATGTGCTTGGCAATATGTTGTTTGTTTGCGATAAGAGGTTGATTTGTTTTGCTGTATGTGTACTTACGCAATATGGACAAAAGTATTGGGTCAAACCTCGTAATCATTTTATTCAAGTGTTTCCTTCAGTCTTATTGCCACAGATATACAAAATTAACCACCTCACCATGCAGTCTGCCTTTAAAAATGCTTGTGAAAGAACGAGTTATTCTAGAGAGTTCACTGAATTAGATTGTGGCACTGTAATAGGATGCCATTATTGCAACAAGTCAGTAAATAAAGTTTCCTTCCTCCTAGATATTTCACGTTTCACTGTAAGTGGTATTATTGCAAAGTGGAAGCATTTAGGATCCACGCCAACTCAGCCACACAGCCCAGAGCACTGACCTCAACCTCACTGAACACCTCTGGGATGGACTAGAGAGTTATAGCTGCAAAGAGGGGACCGACTCTAAATCAACGCCTACGGATTTAAAATGGGATGTCATTGAAGGTCCTGTTAGTGTAATGTGTAGGTGGCCTAATAGTTTTGACCAATACAGTACATCTCATGTGTACAAATTAATTTAATATGCACATGAATTAATAAAAATGTGGGCAAAAATGAACAAAAACATGGGCTAACTTGTGTATTTAGTAATTTAGTAATGCATGGCCTTATTCTCTACCCCCACATCCACTGATGGGACATCTTCAGAAACATACCTAAAATATACCTTTACTTTTATGCAAAGTGAGCAATTATCTAATTTAAGTCAAGCTTCCAGAATCAGTTTGGGATTTTGTGAAACAAAATTGAATCAGTGGAAACATCCATCTGTACTAGACACCAATCTAATGACGCAAAGAATAATGAAAAACTACATCACAAAAAACATTGGGGTATAACATTTAAAAAACATCCCTCTTTTAAATTACCTTAAGGATAAAGAAGACAGTACTTATTATGTCCATTTAAGTCATTTTAAACGTTGTCTATACCTGAAAATAAAAAGCTAGGACATGTTTCTGCTCCGATAAAGCTTGATGAACCATGACAAGCAATAACATCAACTGCTGACTGAACTTTATCAGAGAAACCACATCAGAGAAACCACATCAGAGATAAAAGTCATGTTTTAAATACTGCAAAGCATCCTTTTCTCATTATGTTGACTCGTTTAAATATTTTTATAGGAAAGAAACTTGGAAGCTTTATATCATATGATAGGTCTGTTTTCCACTGTTTGACATCTTAGACATGAAAGGAGTGATAATGCTGCTTAGATGCAGGACACAGAGGAAGCTTGACGGGGTCCTTGGTGGACTCTGGGTCCATGCAGGGGCACACAGAGAGACTGACTAAATACGGTCATATCTGCAAGGGTGGATCAGAGGAAAACAAGTTGCAGCTGGTCAGCATTCACACAACAGGCTCCACAGAGGAAGCAGCAGCAGGCGGAAAAAAAGGAGGAGGGGACACTGGGGCCAGAATGAAGTCATGTTTTTTTGCTTTGAGCCACCATGGTGACCGAGCACACTGACATCCACCAAAGTATGTTACTTGGACTAGAAGAGCTTTCTATTTTAATCTGAAAACACATTCAAGCATCCAAAATGCAAAGAAAAAAACCAACACTAGCTCAGTCTTCATAAGAGATACTGACCCACCACTCCTGGTCCTCCTCTCCATCCACCACGATCACCTCGCCCTCAGAGAAGGTCAGCTCATCGGGGTTGTCGGCTACACAGTTGTAGATGGCTTTCACTCGCTTTGGCCTCTGCTTCTGGGACACAGGAATAAGTACACAAGGTATTTCAAGTGTATTGGTTTTAATCTTTGGGATTTTAGATTTTTTAATAACAAACTAAGGCAGAGTTACACAGAAGAAGCATTTTGTGAATCATCACTACTGCACTGCATATGATTACACTGGATTGGATTAGTGGATTAGCAAAACCAACAAATATAAAGTCATTATCCTGAGAGGCGAACAAGGGGGATTAGTATGCTGACCTTGGGACTGAAAGATGCACCAAAGCCACTCCCACCAATAGCTTTGCAATGAGGACAAATTCTAAAAAGCTTTAAATGTGCTTACATGATACACGAAATGTCTCAGTACTGTGATTTTAAAAGGAATTTTGGCACACTCTACTTTACAATGTTGCTTTAGTTCATTAAGGTTTGCTGGCATTTGTAAATGCACACCTCTTTCTTGCAGTTCCACCACAGCATTTCAAACAGGTTGAGGTCTGGACTTTGACTGGGCCATTGCAGCACCTTGATTCTTTTCCTTTTCATCCATTCTGTTGCTGATTTGATCGTGTACTTGGGATCACTGTACTGCTGCATGATCAAATTTAAGCCAAGCTTTAGCTGTTAGATGGCAACACATTTGACTCTACAATGCTTTGGGATACAGACCATTTCATTGTTGACTCAATGACTGCAAGGTGCTCAGGTCCTGTGGCTACAAAACAAGCCCAAATCATCATCCCTCCACTGCCATGCATGCCAGTTGCTATGAGGTGTTGGTGCTTGATAAGCTGTGTTTGGTTTGTGCCAAACATTGGCGCTGTGCATTATGGCCAAACATCTCCACTTTGGTCTCTTTTGTCCAAAGGACATTGCATCAGAAGTCTTATGGTTTGTTCAGATGGAACTCTTACTTGTTCAATCTTTTTCCATTTGTACTGACATGAACTTTAACATTTAACATGCTAACTGAGGCCTGTAGAGTGTGAGATGTACCGCATGGATTTTTTGCATTTTCTCTGAGCATTACATGGTCTGGCCTTGTAGTGAATTTGCTGGAATGTAATCCAGGGAAGATTAGAACCTGTCTTGAATTTTTTCCACTTGTGAATTATCTTTCTTACAGTAGAATTACAGACTTCACATTGTTTGGAAATGGCCTTATAATCTTTCCCAGACTGATGTGAAGCAACAACTGCTTCCCTGAGATCATCACTGCTGTCTTTTCTTCTTGGCACACCTGAATGCTCCAGACTAGCAAACTGCCAAAACTTCCACTTTTATAGAGGTGGTCACACTGACTGATGCTCAATTACCCAAGTGTATTTTATTAGCAGCACCTGGCTGCTACTTACCTTCTCAATTCCAATTGAAGCAGAAAGACTGTACTTAGTTTTTCACAGGACTGCACAGAGTTCTATGAAAAGTTTCTTTTTCACATGACTGTATTCTTGAAAAACAAGCAAATTTAACACTTAAATATTCCTCCTATTTCATATAGTCATCTTTTGAATGTTTGACACAGAAATAATCCCATAATTCTGTTTGTTAATTCACCCTCCCCATCTTCAACCTTAAGAGCTAAAGAGTTAAGAGCAAAACAGCTCCTCTACTCAAAGTGAGAAGAAAAGGCTCTTTGCCAGATTATAGACTCACACCACAGGAAAAGAAATTTACAAGCAGACACTGGAACACTGAAACAATAGGAAAGGGAATTACATGACTCTACAAAGGCAGTAAGCCATGACTTAGAAAATAAGCTGCCAATGAATCTGTGCTACATAGAATGAATAAGCAAAGTAAAATCTGGACGATAATTAGAGGAAAAACTTGGGACTCACTGAGTAGGCCTTCCTCGGCATGGGGGCTGGTGGCAGAGACTGACCTATGGAGTTCTGAGGGCATCCTGGCACTTCCTTAGCTGGAACAGGAAAAGGTAATGATATCACAACCACAACAAAACTTTCCACGTTTCCAGAGCAGAAACAGGATCTGACAGAATGCTAAAACAATTTGCATGCAACTTTCAGTGCACTTTAACCACCCCACTCATCCGTTTACTCACCTGCTCTTTCGTTGGATTCTGTTCGAGTTAGAGGTCCTCTGCTGAAGCTTTTATCATTCCTGAAGACGCAAACAAAGAAAAAATAAGCGCCAGTAGAGGGACAGTCATAGCAAGACAGAGAAAAGAGCTCTTGAACAAGCTAAGCAACTCTGTTGGAAATTTATTACAGCACTATCTGGCCTGCGGGAGAAAGGAAAAAAAAGACAAAAGGACGACTGTGGAGGAAAGTTATTACTTGTCTGGCTCGATGCAGAGCTTAGCCTAGAAGCTAATGAAGTGGGTAAATAGCAGCCATATATTCTCATTTCACTTGGGAGAGAAATATTACAAGACAAACAAACTGAAGAAGATACATAACCACGGTGTGATGCATGATGGTCCTGTGTATGTGTATATGGATTTTTTTGTGGTGCCAATAAAACTGAAAACCACTAGTGAATGAACACTCTGCTTTAGTACATTTGTGACTTTTATATCTAAAAGCTGAGCAAAACATTGCTCTTGCTCTGCATGAATACATGTGCTGCATTTTTCTTACCCTGCAGGAGATTTAGGTGGCATTGCCCTGGACCCTAGTGGCCCCTGACTTGACTTGCTCATTGCTTCCATCTTCACCACTGGAAGACCAAGACCTGGAAAACAAAGCAATCGGTTGCTGTAGTTTATCTGTTTTCATATCTTTGCAATGTGAGTAAAATGTTGCCTAAATTGAGCTCAAGAACAGCTGCAATCACTAACTGCTGCCATCAGGCTGCAATTCTTTAGTAATAATACAATCTCTCCATTCATTTCTATTTCCTTTTTTAATGTAAATAGGTTTTGATATTTTACTATTTTGCATTAATTTCTTGATGATATTAGAAGAAAACCTTTAACTAGATGGCAAAATAAGTTACGTAAGAGGAATTTTGGACAGATTGTTATCCTTTATGTCCGTGTAGAAAGAAAAGAAAAAGTGGGAAGTGGTAAGGAGTGTGCATGTGTTCAATATGAAAGTGAAACTTTAAAAAGCTTTCTTCCAGTAAAACTTTTATTAGACACAGAGGAGAACTGAGATCCAAAGATGTCTATAAAAAAATCTGCTATGTATTATTCATTTCATTCACTGTAGCACTGGTCAAGACTGAGAATGAAGGGGAAAAATACTTTCTACACATATTTTAGCTTCCAAAGGTATTGAAGTTAAAAAGGCAGCAGGTAATAATGGAAAATGATATTCCATTGGCACAAATTGGGGTCATACCTCCAGTGGAAGTGAGCCTCATAGGGGGCATAGGAGGATGCATGTTGGGGGGGTCTGAGGACGATCTCTGTCTGCCAGCCAGGTCTAAAGGACTAGGTTTCCAGCTGCTGGATGCTGGGGACTGACTGAGTCCTCCCAGACCGGATAACTGGACTGAGAAAGATGGAAAAGAAGATGTGGGTTATTAAAAGGAAAAAGAGGGAGACAAAGAGAAAGCAGGGCTCTTTGCCAGAACCAACGTCCACTAATAAAGTCAAGTCGTTTCCATTTCAGAGTAAATGAGACCACGGTTAATGAGGAGAACAAATGCCAAGGCCAGGGGCTGTGTTAAGGTGAGGTAGGCAACACAGCTGGTTGTTCCTCCTCCGCTCTGTTGGCAGTACTCCAAACAGACACTAATGGTATTAAAGACTGACTGTTTTTCAGTCATACCACTTCCCCCAAGGCAGACAAAAAGGCCAGCTTCAGGTCAGTGAGATTCTCAGGCTTATCTGGATTATGAGTGACATCCTTTTCATATCCATTCATGGAAACTTTAACATATTTAGTAAATACCGGCCTTTACATTTTGCCTACAATGGTTTCTACCTTCATTTGCCTTTAGTTATTCTGTCTCTGATGGTATAATGCCTGAGCTTACCCAGGTTCCTTGGCGGTAGAGGTGGAGCAGAGTTGGTGGTTGGCTGAGGGGGATTTGTGTTGACAATGGTGCCATAAGTCTCGTTGTTGACCAGGTTGGGCATGTAGGGGCGTTGCTTGTCCTTAGTGTCACGGCTTGCAGACCCCAGATGGGAGTTAGTGCTGGGGGTGTAACAGCTGACTGGTCGCTCATCTCTCCGGTGAGGGCTTTGCTGGTGGGGCAGAAAGAATGGTCATAGGTTGGATATGCATGTAAAGATCTGAGGACTGTGCTCACCTACCTTGAAATTTTCTAAACATTACTTGATGTGAGCATTCACAGCAAGTTTGGGTGTCATGTGTGTTAACTCATGCGTGTTTTATGTAGGTAGCACCCCTCACTTGAACCAGAGTACTTTCAGAAGTAACAACAAATCTATCGGGGATTCCTGGTGTGTGTTAAATGTGGAAGAACACAGACAATGACCAATCTGACTCAGTCCATGTGTAAAAACAGCCACAGAAATGTCTACCACGTTTTGTCTTGCTCTTGTTTTTACCTGCTGTTCAATTGTATTGCATTTTTCCTTTCATGAGAACAGAACACTTTGCCACTAATGTTTTCAACTATGCCATCATTTTGTAACCTCAAAGAAAACTACTGCAAATCCCACCACGTTTACTAAAGTATGTCCAGACTTCTCATGTCTGCAACACTTTAACAAAGTGTAACCAGTCACCACTATTGTGTTATCACAAATTGTTACAGCTACATGTCACTGAATGTTGTCTTCTCTCTCCCATAGTCTGTCTCTCTCTTTGCTCTCCTTTCTCTCTTCTGTCCCCTCACCTCCAACCAGTCGAGGCAGATGGCTGCCCCTCCCTGAGCCTGGTTCTGCCGGAGGGTTCTTCCTGTTAAAAGGGAGTTTTTCCTTCCCACAGTCGCCGAGCGCTCATAGGGGATCGTCTGATTGTTGGGGTTTTCTCTCTAACACTGTAGTATCTTTACCTTACAGTGTGAGGCGCCTTGAGACAACTTTTGTTGTGAATCGGCGCTATATAAATAAAATAGAATTAAATTGAACTTCCCTCTTCATAACAAATGTACAGGGGCTGATTTTTTAAAAATGTTTTTTATTTGGATACTGTTAACTCTGGGGTCGACGGACGCGCCGGTGCGTCCAAATCACATGACTGCTAACCACATGACATAGCTGCAAGACGCAGCCTCGCTGAGTCTCTGTTTCAATTTGTGTCGAAAGTGTGGACTTTAAACTGCCTACCAGTTTTCAAATCGTGCTGACAGACCAAGGAAAACCAGAGTTATGATAGATAATGCGTGCCGTGATTTTTCTGTGCAATCGGTGCACCGTCTGTGTGTGTTCGGTGTAGGAATAAACAGGAAGGGAGAGCATTTGAAAGAAAGAAAGGAAAAAAAAAAAAAAAATCACACCCCTCATGCTATTGGTGGTTTTTAAGTTTTTTGTGATTTTGGGTCAACCATGGTAATACAGTATGCCAAAATGAAAAAAATAACTGTGTGCTGAAAAAAGGACACCAAACAAGGCAGTTTTAAAGGTGAAATACAAAGGTCAAATCAGAAGGAGTCAAAAACGACCAATTATACCCTAGAGGGTTAAAGGCTTCAAATTAAGGGCATGGGACATTAATCCCAGTCATTCAATAGGTCCTCTCGATCATGTTAGTGCTATTGGTGCCTTAAGAAGTGCTTCTAATAAAATTATCTTACAAATAATATGGTATGAAAGTCAGGATGTTTCCTAGCCTGCTGCCTAGCACTAATCAGCAGGTATGTACATGTGTGCGTTGCATGCGTACAAGTTTATGGGTGCAGGTTGCTACAGTAAGCACATTAAAACACAATATAAATCTGTCAAATTTCTGCAATTATACGCCACATGTAACCTATTGGTCGCATGTACTGAGTCAATGGAGGTCAAAGGAAATCATTAAAACTTCCACTGCTTTCAAAATACAGTACAATCAACAACTAAGACACTTTCTTGCTATCAACTGAGCCTTTCAAACACTTACTCCTAAATCCAGAACTTACAAATTGTCTTTTTTCCCCACACACTTCACAAATTTCTCAATTTCCCCAACAACTGCAAAAAACAAGTCAGCAGTTGGCAGTAAACCTTTCAAGAAAAGGCAAGAGCAACAACAAAGTGCACCAATTATAAAGTACAAAAGGAAAAATTAATTCAGCAGAACAGGAGATTTTATTTAATGATAAAATAAGAGGAAAATAGTCTACTGCATGAATTCAAACCCTTCCAGGTTTCTTTTTTTTTAGCTCACAACAGCCTCTCTAAAAGACAGATTTTTCCTCTCTTAAATCTTTTATTCATTTTTGGTTTCCTTTTACTCTTGTTTGCTTGTGTGTCTGTATACCACTTTTATAAACACAGCTTTTTTTTGGCACGAAATCATAACAAAGAAAGCATTATTATTCACAAACCCGTCACACACACACCTTCTCATCCAGATCCTCATCACTCTCATCTAGGTCTTCGTGCTGCAGGCACCATTCATACTCAACATGGACGTGGGCGTTGAATTTTCCTGCTAGTGCTTGGTTCAGCTGTAAACAGACACACATATCGAACCACAAATGACTGACAGCTCTTACACGGTCTCAGGAAGTAATGCTCTTGCAGGCATAAGCCAGATCTAAACATAGTAAGCTCACCAGTTCCTCACACTGTAGGTGTTTGAGCCTCCGAGCGATATCCAGTGGTGTCTCCCCGGCCTCATTAGCTGGAAGAGAAAACAACAGACACATATAATCACTGTTGTATTCACAAGCCACATGAGCACAAACACACAGCCCAGCATCTTTGTTTCTCTTTCACTGTGACAAGAGAAATGTATAATTAAACTGTTTCCCACACCGAGCAACTCTCTAGTGTCTCGCTGTGCTCGTTCTCTATTCACAAGTTATCTGGCCATTTTGTTGATTTCAGAGTGGAGCCCAAAGATAAGTGCTGTGAGAAAAAGCTGCCATGGTTTGTTTTCTGGGAACTAAACCTGAAAGACTTGGGCCAAGGGATATTTGGGTGTATGAGTGAGACAAAGATAGGCAGCTAGAGAAAAAAAAAATGTGTGAAGTCTGAAGTAGTATAAATAAAATCCTGGACTCAAAATCTAGTCTAGTGCATGTTTATAAGTAATAGTAGCAACAAAGACCTTGAAGTTTCAAACACGCAAGTATTCATTATAAAGAATTTGCACTG
Organism: Etroplus canarensis; assembly: GCA_015106775.1. Classification (NCBI taxonomy): domain Eukaryota; kingdom Metazoa; phylum Chordata; class Actinopteri; order Cichliformes; family Cichlidae; genus Etroplus; species Etroplus canarensis. Next base: position 20,279 of record VUQH01008642.1, read on the forward strand.
CAATAGTTTATAGACCATATTATAGAGTGGAGTTTAATGTGCAAAACTGGCATACTTAGGTTATTTGTGTCCATTGCTCTCTATCCAGGCCAGCTCTAATTATGGGCAGGAGTGGGCTCAGTCCACTCAAATGAGTCGTCCTGCCCACCAAAACCACCAAATAGTGAAGAAAAATCATTTTTATTATTGTTCAGCTATTAGAAATGCAGCACGGTAAACACAAGCACTAAGTGGGCAGCCTGGATCATGCCCCCAAAGTCTGCCACTGCATATCATGCTTGGTTGGGTTTTGAGGTTACAAACACACTAAGCTGCAAAGGAGCAGAGGTGTTCAATTATGATCTCAGAGCAACAAGTAAAGCATGCACACACGTGGTCCTGCTGCTGGTAAAAACAGTGTGACCTGCTCAAAATCGCACTGATGAGCCCGCATGTTTTGTTTTTAGTATCTTTTAATGACAGTCTAAATTTCTGTGCAGTTCCAGTTTACCTAAGATGTATCATGGCTCTGTCTGTCTGTCTCCCTCCCTCCCACCCTCTCTCTCTCACCCCTTTGGTCATGTTTTTAAACGGAAAAAACGGTGATTACTTCTATTAAATCCATCTCACAGTTTTATCTATTTGCATCTTTTCTGACTGGCTACAGAACACTGAGAGAACTTAATACTAATTTAAGTGATAACTTTTCCATTAGACGCTTGTTATAGTGTTTAATGTTCTTTACAACATCTTTGTGTACTTTTATGGTAGGACTGCACTGAATAAGCAGCCTAAAAACATGAAAACTGCATAAGAGGTATATAAAAGCAAAATTTTAATTTGCCAAAAATTGACAAAACAGCCAGTTTACTGATAGCACTGCTCTGCTTATTTTCATCAGAGATCATATATAGAGACATTTATCTCAGAGATGTCAGCATCTGAACAGGGGCTAAAAACCAGGAACCTGTGGGTTACTAGTCAGCTGTTCTAACCTGCGGTGGTCGTCTCGCCCAAGCATAGCAGGGTAGAGAAGGCTCTGCTCTCTATTATTGTCAACCTTTTCTAGAAATAAGAAACTTGAAACAAACAAAAGCATGGGGATTATGGAGGTATCTTTAAAAGAAATTAAATTTATGTTCCTGATTAAAATGACTCACTAACCAGTCATTAAAAGTTATTAGTATCTAGAGCTGTAGGAAAGATGTAAAGATTTAATAAGTACAGTGTCTTTTTCCCCTGAAATGTAGTGGAAGAGAAGTAACAAACAGCAGAAAATAGCAAGGCACAATTACCTCCAAACCGTAATCACAATATTACAGTTAATGTTCTTAGTTAGCCGGTGAAGAATAAGAAAAAGGGCAGTCAGTGCACTGTGCCAGGACTGTTTGCTGCTGGTGTTTTTCCTTACCTATTTCTATGGAGGCTTTACCCCGCAGCAGCAGCTTCAGACATTCACTGTTGTCAGTCAGGCAGCAGTAGTGCAGCGCTGTGCTACCTTTGGCAGTCTGCTTATCCAAATTCAAACTTCCAGGTGACACAGACAAAGAGGGGAAAACATGAAATCCCAACACAGAGCATACAAAATCAAGCTTCCATTTGTCCTGCCTCAGTGGCCCACTAGAAATCTGATAAGCTCAAACAAAAGATGAATGTTAAAGTAAGCTGTCCATACAGTTATTTTTGCTAACTTGATCACTAATTTTATTGAGGTTTTAATGAGAAAACTCAGCAAGCAGAGCTGAGAAATGAGTTGTTAGAGTGCATGATTAACATTATGCAAACAATTTCAGGCCACAGAAAGAAATGAGTTAACAGAAGGTCTGAAAAGAAGCATTCTTTTTATGATGGTTTGCAGCGCAGTGTGATAGACCACCAATTCTCATCTCAGCATTGAATAACTGTTGCCTTCTGTGGTTTTCTTGCTGTGTTTACCTGTTCTGAGTGAGGAAGTCGACGATGTGAAGAGATGTTCTATCCACCAGCCTGACTGCTAGATGAAGAGCTGTCTCCCCATGTTCCTGAGATAAAAAGATAAACCATTTGCATAAATCCCCTGGGAATATGCAGTGTATTTCAAATTGATGGAAGGAGGTAAAAAGCAATATTAATGTAACAGATTATTATACGTAGAAAGAGAAATGGCACACAGAAAAATTTCAATGTCACTGGTAAAATATGTTGTGCACTGACATGTCCGTTGGCCAGAGGAATGGGCTCCATGAGGTCGACACCTTCAGCATAGACCTGGATGAGGGAGAAAATGTCTCGGGCCTTCACTGCATCACACAGTGTGTGGAGCCGTGACGTCGCATCGGGACACTTCTTCCTGGCAAAACGTTTCTCTGTGTATTTGGCTATGATGAAGTCTTTCCTCGCCTGCCTGATAGAGAACATGAGGACAAAGATGCTCTGCAACAGCTACTTGTGCAATTTATGACTTTTATATGACGCGCGTATCAATAGTTGCCTAATAAACTTACTATATTGGACATAACTGTGATAGACCATTTCAATGCTTGGTTGAGTTTTATAAAAGCAGTCACTTAAAAACCATACGAAGTATGAAATTATGTTTCCGAGTATTTAATTACCTCCAATTTAAAACTAGTGAAACGCAACACTGTGAGCGAATATCTGTTAACAGCTGAGTGTCAGTTAATTAAAAAAAGTCTTAATACTTTGACCTCAACTTGAGTTTGAGGTCTTTATGTGATAATTACACACGCCATTACCTTACAACTGACATGATCTACTGTCATTACTCTCTTACAATTACCTTATTGTAAAATGACTTACTTTCTGCACACCTTATCACTGTTTATAACACTCACGGCCATTTTATTAGTGAGCTGGACCCCGTTCTGCCTTCAGAGCTACCTTAAATCTTTGTGGCATAGATACAGGCACCTGGTAGCACCCAGTGTGGTCTTCTGCTGCTGTAGCTCATCTGCTTCAAGGGTCAATGAGTTATCTGTCCAGAGATGCTCTTCCACATACCTTGGTTGTAACGAGCAGTTATATTATTTCTGCCAAGAAAAGTTTTGTCTTTGGTTTGTGTTTGTGTGTCCTTGAAAATTTAACTGGAGGTAAAAGTGATTCAATTTTTGAAGTCAATCTGGATCCGGACCTCGCCGTCTCGGCCGACTCTTATTTGAGTTACTTTTGTCTGCCCATTCTCCTCTGACCTCTGACATCAACAAGATATTCACTTAGACAACTGCCACTCACTGGATATTTTCTCTTTTTCAGACCATTCTCTGTAAACCCAAAGACTGATATGGGGAAAAATCCCAGTAAATCAGCAGTTTCTAAAATACTCAGACCAGCCTGTGTGGCACCAACAACCACGCCACATTCAAAAGTCAGTTAAATCACCTTTCTTCTCCGTTCTGGTGCTCAGTTTGAACTTCAGCGGGTTGTTTCGATATCTGCAGGCCAAAACGCACTGAGTTGCTGCCATGTGATTGGCTGATTAAATGTGTGTTAACAAGCAGTTGAACATGTGTACATATTGAAATGGCCAGTGAGTGTGTACTGTCTTATTTTATATTACATTTTATTTATATTTTGTTATTATTATTCTTATATCTGCCTATTTTTTCAATATATTTTGTAATTTTTACTACTAAATTTTATGCCTCCCTTTTACAACTTGGTGCTTAATCAGTTTTTCTCAAATGGTTTTGATTACGATGAAATGCAGATCAGATTTTTCAACTACACTGAAAAAAACCAAATCATCAATAGAAAACATGTCAGATTTGTTGCTTTAAACATGTTAAAAGGTCACATAGAAGTATCACAAATCAACTGACTGTGGCAGAGTATAATCTGAGACTGGTGAGGAGGAAGGGGAAGTGGAAGAGAAGAGCTGTGGAGGTGAGAAGAGGAGATGAAGAGAGTGCATGTGGAAGAATGAAGTGTGAGGGGTGACTTACATGTCACTGGCTGGGTTGGGTTTCACCACATTTTCAGCACCTAAACAAGCCTCCATGATTTCATTAAAGCCTGCATTCCCCACATTCTTGGCCAGCTGTGGAGCACACACACACACACACGGACACACACAGAAATTAAAACTATTTATGTGTCATTTTCTGAGCCACATCGATTAATTCAAAAGTCATCAGCTCAAACCACACACCCAATGGGAAGCACAAGACATCCTGAGCTGCAAGTGTGGCAACTGCACACCACCCCGTCCAATTGTGGCCAACGCCACAGGCGTCTTAACATCAGGGAAAGCAATCATGACTTCAGGCATTTAATCCTGGCCATCCCATAGGCAGTAAATCTCTACACCAAACGGTGATTAGAAAAGCCAAATAAAATCTCAGCTATTTTGAGTATGGAGACTTCCGGGGGTCTTTTTGAACAAGGAGAAGAAGGAGGCCAAAGGTGCTGTAACAGTCTTCATTTGCTTTCCACGTGTCCTCATCATTACTCCTCTTAATCCTTGCCGTTTCTTTATTCTTCTGTTTTTCAAGTTTATTCTACCTAAAACACTAAAGAGAGCTCTGGATAGGCAAATCAAACTTTGGCAGGAACAGGAGATGGAACAAAAAGGCAGACTTACCAAGAGCTCTGAGGTGCTGAGTACATCCAATGTGAGGGACTGGATCCGGGAGTAGTGGACTCCCAGCTCCCTGTGTATCCCTGAACATTCAATACAGGTGAGGATGCCCAGGTTGGTGGACAGCCACGTAGGGTCTGTTGAGAGAAAGAGAGGGAAAGATCATTCTAAAAAAAACTGCAGAGCAGGGAAAATAACACATTTGGGAAAAGAGAGAGAACTGGTGGCAAACTAAAGCAGAAGTCATTTCTGCAGTGCATGAGCCAACTTTGATGTGTCCTTGTGGAAATCCGCGGACTCTGGAAATTTAATAGCTGCCTGAAGGGCTTTTTACTATCGCACACTGCACAATGTCACAGTGACCAAACTGAACTGTAACCAAGTCTGGCCCAGATATTGTGTGCACGTGTAGGTATATGAGCCTGTCGTACATACTACGTTAAATCTTATATCTACACAGGAGGGTATTTCATGGAACTTTGAGGAATTCCACGAATTTGAGCAAAAGTAATTTCAAGGCTGTGGCAGAATAGCTCCTCGGGGGAACCACTCTTAGAATTTTCAACATCAAGAACTTGTACCAGTCATTTACATGCATTACACTACCTGCATGAACTGTACACAGCATTAGATTACAACAAACACTTTCTCTAAGCATTGTGCACATTTGTGATCTGCTTCCAGGCAGCAGACTTAAAATTTGCTTCAAATTATATATCACTGCCTTTTGGATTCAAGGACAATAGTTGAAAGATTTCCTGTAACTTTTCTGTGGATTTGTGTGCTTTATCACCAAGTCCGAAATTTGACTGTGACTGCAAAACAGTGGACGTTTCCGATTCGATCTTGAGACAAGGAGATCGAAATAAATGATGAAATTTTCTGTTGCTTTGCTGCATGAAATTTACTCAGTACTGCTCTCTATTTGGAATCGTAGACTATAAGACTAAAAGTATTGGGCCACAACCCTAATCTTTGGATTTAAGTGTTCAAGCACTTAGCCACGTAGTCTGCCTTTACAGACATTTGTGAAAGAATGAGTCGTTCTAAAGAGCTCAGTTAATTCGACTGTGCTACTGTGGAGGCCACCATTGCAACAAGTCACTTTCTGAAATTTCTTCCCTCTTAGATATTCCACAATCAACTTTAAGGGGGCATTATTGCAAAGGTGAATCATTTAGAAACCTTTAGGAAAAAGGAAAGCTTGCTGACCATGTAAAGTTACAGAGTGAGGTTGAGAGACATAGTGTGAACAAGTGGCTCAATAACTGCAGAGCTCCAAACCTCTTTTGGCATTAACAACAGTTCAAAAACTGAACAGGGAGCTTCATGGCATGGGTTTTTATAGCTGAGCAGCTGCATGCAAACCTTACATCACCAAGCACAATGACAAGCTCAGATGGAGTGGTGCACTGAACTCAGGAGCAGTAGAACCATATTCTGTGTAGTGACAAATCACGCTTCTTCATCTGGCAGTCTGACGGATGAGTCTGAATATGGTGAATGCCAGGAGAACATTACCTGTCTGACTGCAACGTGCCAAATCCAAAGTTTGGGGTGGAGGAGGGATAATGCTATGTGTTTGTTTTTCAAGGGTTAGCCTGGTCCCTGAATTCCAGTATAGATAAAGCTTAATGCTTCAGCTTGCCAAGACATTTTGGACAATTCTATGCGTCCAACTCTGTGGTAACCATTTGGGGAAGGCCCTTTACTGTTCTCACACGACACTCTCCGAGTACACAAAGCAAGGTCCATAAAAGCGTGGTTGGATGAGTTTGGTGTGGAAGAACTTGACTGACCCGCACAGAGCCCTGACCTCAACCCCGTCAAACACCTTTAGAATGAATTAGAATGGAGATTGTGAGCCAGGTCCTCTCATCCAACATCAGTGTCTAACCTCACAAATGATCTTCTGGATGAATGCGCAAAACTTCCCACAGACACATTCCAAAAATCTCGTAAAAAGAGAAGAGTGGAAGCTATTATAGCTGCAAAACTCGGTATTAATGCCTATGGATTTAAGATATAGTATGTAATAATATAAAATAAAATTTAAAATATAGCTAATTTTTTGACTTGTGTGAGGGTTTGAAGGCAGTTAATAGGTCCTCAGAATAAATGTTTAAAAGCATGTGTGACCAACACTGCAAAACCTGAACTTACATAAGAGTAATGTGTGATGCAAAATGTAAAGACTGGGACATAACAGAAATTGCTGAGGAAAAGGAAAGCACAGCATGACTGAATATGCATCATTTAACCCGTAAGAACCCAGACCCATTTTTCCTTAGGGACTTCATAATTTAAGGTCAAACATAAAGCTTTATAAGGAAGATTACAGAACATATAAAGTGTTTGTTGCATGCAAGTCACCATGCGTTCTTATGAGTTAACTTTATGTGCACCTCAGCCAACTAAAAAAAATTATGGTTTCATAATTACTACAATTTGAGGTCTCTACAAGAACAATTATGCAATCATAACTTTTCCTTGTATCAGCTTTTAGTACATGAACACATAATTGCGCATACAACATCTACACACGCACAAGCAAACAATCCCAGGCTCCTTTAAGAGTTTCTTCAGGGAACAGTGAGTAGATATTGGAGAAAAATCCCAGGAAATCCTGAGATCTCAAGTCCTGGGATTCAACCCAAGCTAGACTATTCACAAGTATACTTTATGGTGTGCATTCAGTGCATGAGTTATATTCTAAAACACAAACTAAACCTCATTTGAAAGAAAGTGCATTCGGTTGTTTTCTTGTTATAAAAAGCTGCACATTTTATGAGTTTATGAACTTGAAATGTGGGATATATGGATTTTCATTTAGATTTCAAAACAGCCTCTGCTCATAACGGCATTACCACATAATAATTGTGTAATTAAGACAGCAAAAAGCTGGTGAACTGTTGCCTCCCTGTTGATTTTCAAATCAGGGAGAAATTCAGTACAGTCAAAAGCTGCCTAGAGGTAAAACAACTGCAAAACTGTTAGCTTTCCATGTGTTTAAGCTTAAGTTTAACTTTCTAAAGGTGATAAAATGTGTGCTGTAAAGCATTCGTTCATCCATCCATCCATCCACCATTGCCACTTACTGGGGGCTCCGCAGTCACAGCAAACATCATTTCCTGTCATCCGCTTAACTTCCCCCAGTATCGCCTTGGTCAGCTCCTGCACAATGTTGTTCTCACCAACATGATGATCCCCTTTAAAAGCCTGATTTAATGCCTCCTCCTTACTGTTCTGTAGCACCGAGATCCAGCTGCAGGAGGGAAGAGAGGATGAAGTACAGGTGCACAAGGGACATGAGACAGGCAGATGCAATGAGAATAATTACAAAAGGAGAAGTACAGGGGGGAGAAAGGGAACGTAAGTAAGAAAGGAGCAGCTAAAGCAGACGGGGGAAGTGAGACTGGAGCAAAACAGCAGTTACTAGGCAGGAGGTGGGGGCTAAAGACAAGTGACTGAGTGGGTGTGAGGTAGTAAACAGGATGCACTTAGGCACAAGACTGGACACACACACACACGGGGAAGGAAGAACAGGCACTTACATCTGACAGTCTTGGTCGTCCTCGGCCTGAAAATGATATGTTCTGTCATCTAAAACAAAAAAAGAAAAAATGAAACATACAAGATGAGCAAGAGAGAAAACAGAGAGAAGACCATCAGTCATAGAGCTGCAGATACGTAATGAAAGCTTTGAGTGATTCCCTCCAGAGTGCTCAAGTGAAAGGTCAGACTGAGGGTGCACTGCAAAATAACAACATTACATTAAAGTGTTTCTGTCTTCAGATGGCAATTTAACCTCTTATTAATATAACTAAATCAAAGGAAACTTAAAATATGTTGTGTCCCCAGAGGCTAAGTTTAGCCCCTTCATCTGAAAACTAGCATGGGAGCCAAGAAAACAGCTGTAAATCTTAAGTGACCATGAACTGCTATGGTTGCCACATGCCACTGACAAATGTTTTTCTCCCTTCTCCTTTACTACCATCTCTCCACTGTCAAATTGGTAAGAAAACACTTAAACCCATAAAATGCATCATTAGCTACAGCTCACATTTCAGACTGAAAGGAGTACATCTGAGTGTATTCCATAAAACGGTCTGACCAGAATTCCCAGTGTCAAGAGTGTTATTTGAGCATTTTTTGACAGATATAGTCAAAGGAAAAACAATACTGCTTATACAGTGATAAAATTTTACAAAGAAAGAAGTGGTTAATAATCATTCTACCATCAGGTGTTATTTTGTTTTTGTTTTTTTTTTAACTCTAGTTTTGAGCCCGTCGCTGGATTCAGATCTGTTGGGTGTGTTACAATCGATCCTAAATCCTCCTTGTTTGCTGCTGCTTGGGAAATAATTAAATATGCCCAGCTATATAACAATTCTTGGCAAGTTACTGCTTGGAGGCAATTAAAATGAGGTGTTTGGTTACAATGACCACACGCCAGGGAAAGAAAGCAATGGAAGAGACATGAGTATATGGAAAATGATATGGAAGGCAAAATAAAATCAGGATAAGGGTGGGAGAAGGCAAAGAGACAAGGCAGAACTTACGTGATATGAGGTCAAAGCTCCGCTTCTCTTCAGGATTGTGTTTGACCTGGCAGGTGAGCAGGTTGAGTTTTGCTGGTGGTCGATTAGCCTACCAATCAGAGACAGACAGGGAGACAGAAAAAAGTAATGCAGGGTGGAGGAAAAAACAAAACAAGCGGTGTTGTGTTTAGCTGCATCTGACTGCGGCTGGAACCAAACGAAACATCCGATTAGCCGCTCTGTGTGTTAGTGAGAGGAGCTAACTGAATCTTTATATGGGAATACACAGAGAGAAGTTGAATCAGCAGAGGAATGTTAAGTTGGAAACTCTCTAACAGCTAGCTGTTAATATATGAAGATAATGACCTGCAACAAGGAAGGCCTGCAGCCAAACACAAAGAAAATAATTTGCGTAAGGCTGTCCAGATGATTATAGTGTGCGTGGGTTTTAATCAGAAAACACTGATCCTGTTTGGCTTTCAGCAATTTTTTTCTGTTATTGTTTGCTTACTGTGCCGTGTGAGATGGTGAGGTATCCATTCTTTGCTGTGCACTTTCTCTTTTGCCACACTTTCCTCAACCTGCAGCACACAGAAGGTAGCGATTAGTATGTCACATATACAGTAGTGCAGTGAACCAGCAAATCTAATGAAATATTCAACATGATCACATGTTACCACTAGGATTCACATGCATTAGTTATGACACACAGGCGGAGCAAATTATTCATATCTACAATAAAACCACAAAAGGTGAAACATTTATCCAAGGTAAAATGATCTAAAACAATTCTGACAATCAATTAATTACTTTTAAATTGACCTATATGCCACCTTTCATAAATTTCAGCTCATAACTTCTGCGTAATCTTAGTGACCAACATATTAGCCACCTACTATGGTGAGACCCGATAGTGAGGAATAATGAAAAGCCTTATTTTCCTTCTTCTATAAAGAAACAGTGTACTAATTCTTTGAACATTATTTTATAAACGCACCCATCACTTTTCTTGTAAAGGTACCCGCTGCGCTCTGTACCATGCTCCTTGTTGCCCTGCGGCTGATGCAGGCTGTAGGTGGTGCTCTGACGCACCTGTGAATCCTGGGAAATCACAAAGACGACAAGCCAGAGCCGTTACTTAGCAAACAAAGCACAAAAGGCAGGCAGCTACACAATGATGTTGCAAAACGGTATGCAGTCAAGGGGGAGCTGCAGAAGTGCAAAACTGCTCTGGTTTACACTGTTCTTCTGATTTTTACTTCTGCTCCTCTGAGGATTTTAAAGCAAATATCAATTATATTAAGATTGCTCCTCTTAGCCTGAGTGATTTTGCACAAATGAGGGAGAAAAGGAGCGCTTTTACATCTTTGAAGTCAGGGTCTGTGACAGCAGCTGGTCAAATTAGCATTTTAATCTCATTAGTAATTCTGAAATGGGAAAAGTGCATTGCTGTTCTAACACATCTCAAACAGACTTCATTAAAAAAGATCTGCCTTTAACAACAACAAGCGTGAAAAAGGACCCAACAAAGGACAGATTTTTGTTTGAGTGATGTAATTTCCTTTCTGGAAACACTATGGGAAACAGAGGAGGACTTCTGAAGGTTGGAGGGGCTTAATGTGCCCTTATCAGCAGGCACACAAAAATGACATGAAAATTTTGAAGTAAAACAGCACCCCCACCGCAAATATTTCTCACTAAAAGAATGTGAACTTAATAGCACTCAACTACATCAAAAACACGAGTACTTATCGAACACAAACAGCCTGGAAATGCAAACAGCCACAGAAATTCACTTACTCTTCTAGACTTGTTTCACAAAAGATGGAGGCAGCGGAGGAGAGAAGAAAACAATCCTCAGATTAGACCTGAAGCTGCTGCACTTTGCAGCGTATTTTAGTAGTTCATTGAGCACAGAGCTCATGAGTGGTCTATTAAAAATCACCTCAGTTTATTTGGGTAGTGAAGTTAATGAAAAAAATAAGTGCATGCAAGAAAACAAGACAAATTTAAGTAAATAAAATCTGCTTTTTGAGTTTTTTAAAATAGGGTTCAGATGCAACCTTGAGAGATACATTTGTAAGAGATTCTTACACTGTATACATTAGGGTGTGCGTCCTAAGTCAATGTCATGACTGAAAGAAGCTGAAGGTTAATAAGCAGGTTTAAGCTTGTGTCCAGTAAATCATAATGTATGTAATCTCATTTCACAGGAGGATTACAGAAAGATTACAATATGATATTTGATCGACATTTCTTGTGACATCATAAGGTCACAGAGGACCTTCAGGACTGTGTGTATGCGTACTTGTCTGGTTCTATGTGTATTACCTCCTTCTGCTCCACCTGTAATGCTGACTTGAGGACGTCTCGTAATTGTGTCAGCTGTTTCCTTTCCTCATCCTGCACCTGCTTTATCTGTTGTAAAAAAAAAAAAAGGAGAGAAACATATACAAGTATATACAAGTGCAACTCATAAAGGAAGAGTTTAAGTGAAAAAAACAACATTTAAAAAAAAAACAAGGTAAAGGGGATTCTCACCGTGTGAAGATCTGTGGCCAGTTTCTCTATGGAAGGCTTCAGGTTGTCCACAGCTTTTAGACCATCCTGAAAGAAACTGGGAGAGGAAGAACATGAATTTATCTCCCAAACACACCATAAAGCAATCTGCATTTATACTCACTGGCCATTTCATTAGATATACCTGTTCAGCTGCTTGTTAAACATATGTAATAAGCCAATCACATGGCGACGACTTGGTGCATTTAGGCATGTAGATATGATCAAAACAACCTGCTGAAGTTCCAGAATGAGCATCAAAATGGGGAAGAAAGGTGACTTTGAATGTGGCAAGGTTGTTGACGAGACGAGCTGGCCTGAGTAGTTCGGAAACTGTTGACTTACTGGGATTTTCCTGCAAATTATGCAATTTCCCCCCTTGAATTCATAAAGTATTCTGAATTTGATTCTGAAAACCATCTGTAGGATTTACAGAGAATGGTCCAAAAAAGAGAAAATATCCAGTGAGCTGCAGTTCTTTTAGTGAAAATACCTTGTTGATTCCAAAGGCCAGAGGACAGTGGCCATACTGCTGATAGAAAGGCAACACTAACTCTAATAACAGTTTGAGAACCACTGATTTAACCTAACATGCATGTCTTTTGACTATAGGAGGAAGCTGGAGTAGCTGAAGGAAACCACAAAGACACAGGGAGAACCATGCAAACACCACACCAAAAGGCCCCAGCCAGGGTGTGAACCAGAAACCTTCCTGGTGTGAAGTGACAGCACTAACCACCACACCATTGTGGTACCAAGGCAACAGTAACTAAAAATAACCACATTATAAACAAGGTATATAGAAGAGCATCTATGACCGTGCAACACATTGAACCTTAAAGCACACGAGCTACAGCAGCAGACGACACTAGGTGGGTGCCCCTCCTGCCAGCTAAGAACAGGAAACTGAGGCTACAGTTCACATAGGCTCACATAGGTTCATGTAGGCTCACCAAAATTGGACAAGAGAAAATAGAAAAACGTTGCCTGGTCTGATAAGTGTAAATTTCTACTGTGAATTCTGGATTGTAGAGTCAGAATTTGGAGTAAACATGAAAGCATGGATCCATTCTGCATCAGTAGTTTAGGGCTGTGGTGGTGGTGTAATGGTTAGGGGGTAATTTCTTAGCAAACTTTGGGCACCCTAATACCATTTGAGCAGCATTTAACTGAGTATTGCTGATGACCATGTCTATCCCTTGATGACCACAGTCTACCCATCTTCTGATGGCTAATCCTAGCAGGATTACACACTATGTCACAAAGCTAAAATCATCTCAGACTGGTTTCTTTAACATGACAATGTACCAAATGGCCACCAAAATCATTAGATCTTAATGCAATAGAGCAGCTATAAGACGAATATGCAGCTGATAAATCTGCAGTAGCTGGGCGATGCTATCATGCTAATATGGACCAAAATCTCTTAGGGAGCTCTGATGGCAAAAGGAGTTCTAACCAGGTACTACCAAAGTGTACCTAATGAAGTGGCCAGTGAGTGTATATGTGAGTGAACTGTATTAGTGCAACAGTGAATCAGACCACTGGATTTCCCTACAGTCCACAAACTCTAATAAAGTGTTAACTCCCCAAAATACTGTTGATCCAAAATAACATTAAGTTTGCCATCCTACACCCAACTAAATTTGTTTTCAGATTTACTCACTTTAAAACGTATATAATATGTCTTACTTGCATTGCGCATGGAAGTACTTGATAAGGTTCTGCAACAGGTCCACCCCCTTCTTGATTTTGATCTCATTGACTTTGAGGAGATACTGTAAACAGATTGGATACAGATTCAGGAAGAGGGGTCAGTCCAGGTTCAAACAGATGGAAAGGCAACTCAAGTCTGTGACTTCAAATACTTGTGCACCATCTCAAATATACACATCCCTTTTATCTCATATCGAGACTCTTCAAAGCAAAAAAAATATTCATTTTTTTAAGTGAGGCTTCATTAAAAGGAAAACATCAAAAAGGCAATAACCACACAAACATACATTAATGTAATGTGATTTGCGTAATTTGAGAGACTATGCAGCTTTCCGTCTTTATCTTAATTTTACGCAGACAGATGCTTCAAGAATGGTTCATGTTAACATTTTTTCAAACCTACACGGTAGCTTGTATCATCAACAATAGTCGTTTCGAGAGCTGTCATGCATTTCCAGTGCTTTTTTCCCTTCTTTTTTTTAAATTTTAAACACTGGTAATCAATGAAACCAATCTCCTGATAATCAGGCCAACTAACCTCACACATCTGCAGCTGGAAGAATCTTCTCTCCTTCTCCATCTCTTCAGCAATTTCCGCCCCACTGATTTCCGTTCTGATCATCCCATGCTGTCTCGCATGCTCCTTCTTTTCCTTTTCTATCTTGGTGCTGGCAAGAGAGTGACAGCATGTGGGGGGTCAACAAGCAATCCATAGAGCCAAAACAGCACCGCAAGCATACAGAAGGCATCAAATTGTGAAAAATCAGCCCTACAGCTGTCAGGCAGATATTGGTTAGAAATGGCCAGGATTTTTTGTAGGGTGTTAGAGTAATCATGTAATTGTAATTTACGTATGTCATGAGCCTTTTTTTAGTTTTGTTGCAAGAGTCACTTATGATGAAGGAAAGAAATTTCTTTCTGTTCACAATATTGTTATAACACTACTTATAGTACTGTGCAAATGTTAAGCCTCACTATTGGTTTAGATATTCATCCACCCTGGAGATGTCTTATTAGTTCATTTTGCAGCATCTAACAACCACAAACGTACACCCAGAGTCATAAAGATCCATCAGTGACAAGAAGTGAAAAAATTGTGCAACTGAAGGGGCTTGCATAAAGAAATACACTCAGACAGGATAAATTTCTCTTTAAGATGCTTAGAACAACCTGCCTGCCAAGCACCAAAAGTGCCAGGGAACCCTGTTTTTAAGATAAGTAGCATTTAACCAAAGTAAATTATATGGACAAAAGCATTGGGCCACCTACAGAAGCTTTTATGAGATGCAATTCAAAATCTATAGACATTAATATGGAGTTGGTCCCCTCTTTGCAGCTATAACAGCTTCCACTCTTCTTGGGAAGGCTTTTACAAGATTTTGGAGTGTCTGTTGGATGAGAAGCCCTGGCAAGCAATCGCCATTCTATTTCATCAAAGGTGTTCAGTGGGGTTGAGGTCAGGGCTCTGTGCGGGCCAGTCAAGTTCTTCCACACTAAACTCGGCCTTTATGGACTTGTTTCGTGCGCTGAGGCACAGTCATGCTGGAAAAGAAAAGGGCCTTCCCCAAACTGTTCCCAAGAAGTTAGAAGTGTAGAACTGCCCAAAATGCTTTGGTAAGCTGACACATTAAGGATTTCCCTTCACTAGAACTAAGGTAGCCAGGCGACCCAACAAAAACAACCCCTTAGCATTATCCCTCCTCCACCAAACATTTTGACAATGCAGTCAGACAGGTATCCCTGGTATTCACCAAACCCTCACTTGTCCATCAGACTGCCAGATAGAGAAGTGTCACATCACTACACAGAGCATGTTTCCACTGCTCCAGAGTCCAGTGGCAGTGTACTTTATATCACTCCATCTAACGCTTGGCATTGTGCTTTGTGATGCAAGGTTTGCATGCAGCTGTTCGGCCAAGGAGACCCATGCCATGAAGCTCCCAGCACACAGTTTTTGTCTGGAACTCTGCAGGCCTGGAACTCTGCAGTTATTGACTCAGCAGGGCACCGGTGACTTTTAAGGACTATGTGCCTGAGCACTTGACAACCACGCTCTTTAGAGCCACCCATTCTTTCACAAAGGTTTGCAAAGGCAGACTGCATGGCTAGGTGCTTAATGTTATACAGCTGTAGCAATGAGACTAAATAAAATGCCTGAATTAAAGGATTAAGAGGTGTAGCCTAATACTTTTGTCCATATAGCGTATATACATTTGATTCAAGCATTTGTCTTTACTGAACTTTGTGAATAAAATGATATATACTATTTGTTTTTGTTTCTTTTAAAAAAATATCCTAGTGTTCTTTTGGTGCCTAAAGCTTCTGCACAGTACTGTAGGTGACTTTTAACTCTGCCCAGAAAAAAGGCATTATTGAGTAAAGTGATGTCAAGCTGGTGTCTGACAAAGCCTAAGAGTTTCCTCTGTTTTTTTTATCACCTTGTCTTCTGAGGCAAACACAGTAAATGTGTACTGTGTCAGCACCGGGGAAATGTACAGCTCATTGCACTGATTTCACTGAGATGTTAGAAAAAAAAAAATCCAAGCTGCTTGAACAGAATTGCCAAGAGTCAAACTGCACTAAGCTCACCAGTGCTTTTTGGAATGGATCCATAATTTACATAAAGCTTGTTTGGGAAATCAAACACTTGTAGTTTCCTGCTGATGGCTGCAATTGAGATCAGTACATAAAACAGAAGGAATTCAAAAGCAGATGACAACCAGTGAGAGTGGTTTAATTCAGTGATCCGCATCCATAGAGACAGGCTTTTTCCTTTTTTAAGATCTCACCAGAGAAATATTTCTCTATAGGACTGTTTAATGTGCATTTTTGTTTATTTCTAAGCATTATTATGTTAGAGATGATTAAGATTAGTGCATTAAATGGTCAAGGATAAGACATAAGCCAATGAGATTAGTGATTAAAGATTTAGATTGTTTGCACATGCTGCCTGACAGTCAGTCTCCACAGCTAATTTTTCACATAGGCTCTGCATCTCCCATAAGCAATCAGGACAAAACACAAAACAACAAAGGAAGGGGTGCCATTTCATGCAACAGGTCATTCTTTTGGATATGCAGCACTTTTCTGCAGCATATTCTCTACAAAAATATGCAGATTAAAATACTGAAAACCCTTCCTTTTAAACTCCACCCATTACTTAATTATCTACTTGGTAAGTATGTGGCAAATTGCTGTATATTGCTGGGTAGTTACCACTGGTGGATAATGTATAAAATATTACTAAATTACTAAGAAAAACTGCCACTTTTACCCATCAACTCAACTAAATGATGTGCAACTGCTACTGGCTTAGGCTGGTAATACCTCAGATACAATGGCATACTTACTGAGAAAGCAGTTACAAATTACCATTGTAAAATGTTGTTACCTAACGTTTATTCAAATAATCATTTTTTCATCTATAGGTATTTGTCATGACTATACCTCTTTGAAAAAGGTGTATTAGACTTAATTTTCAAAATCTATGGACTTGTTTGAAAGTTGAAAACCGACTGTAGTTATCCATATATTACCCAAAAGCATACCATAATTTACCATATATTTAACAGGTAAATACCTAGTAATTTGGGGCCAGTGAAAGGAAGAGTTATTAAAATGTTAGACTAAACTTTATAGCTACTCTTAATGGAAGTTAAAAATTTTGGGAAATATGCTTATTCACTTTCTTGCAAAGAGTATGATGAGAAGACTTGGTATCACTTTCATATTTGTCTGTTACTTAATGAGTTTTTGCTGGCTGTTTTGCGACCTGTGGTGGTGACAAAATGGAAGAACCAGAATGCTAATGAAGTAATAGCTCATCCAGCTCATGGCTCACAGTCAGTCATATTCAGGACATATTTATCTAGTTCACCACCAAATGAAAGTGTTTGAGTTCAGGAGTATTGACTACATGGTCGGTAGTAACCATGGCACGTAATAGTATCGATTTATATTTATATCACTTATGTAATAATAGTTATAAGGAAGGCCCAAAGCATGCCGTCTAATGTTGGAGACAACCAATAGAAGCACTCCCTTAATGACTGCCACAATCTAACAGGATATGAGTAGTGTGCAACACGTGTGGCAGTGATATTTAAAGCTATCACAGCAATACCGGCAGTATTGCAACAGTAGAGCATTGCAAATTGACCTTCAAGTTTTCCACTCGCAAAGATAGGAAGTTATTTTGATCATGCTGGCAAACAAGATCATTGCCCTGTTATCCCTATTTTGTGAAAATGGAAAAATCTGAATCAGAATGAAAATGCCCATAAAATGACAACTATGAACTTGACCTTGAGTGCAGTTTGGGTGAAGACCCATTAGGTGATCATTATATGCAAGTTTTACTAAAATCTGACCAGTATTCTAGGCGGAGTAGCAAATTTTGTGAATAGTGGATGGATGCCTCGCCATAGCATTAGCTCATTGATGCTTGGTTGGACAAGCCTAAAAAAGAAGTTACAGACCCCGATAAGAAAATCATCCCATGTATAATCCCCTGCATATTGGTTGCATGATTTTGTTTATTTGTTTTTACAGATTATAAAAAGAGAAAGAATGTGTTCATCAGTAAGATTTAAATGTAGATATGGGAGGATTTCATTCTTTCTGGACAAAGCCAGACTAACAAAAAATTAGAAATGGGAGCAAACATTAAGTTAGATTAAACTTCTCCTGGCTGTGGTTTTATATTTAACAGACAGACATAAGAGTGGTATAAATAATCTCACATAGCTCTCAGTAAGGACGTGTATTTTGTAAAATTAACAAAATCTGCTCTGACATTCTGTCTTAACTGTCATATTGTAATTCATGGTATGACACCCCCCCAAAAAAATTAAATCCCTGTAGTTGTTGTATTTAGCTGTATATTCTGACGACACACTTGTCTGGGTTTCATATCAAACTTTGCAGGTACACAAAATGCAGGCAGGCAGAAAAATGAAGAAGAATGCAACCAACATTAAACAGCCAGAAAAACAGACACAAGCAGCCTAAAACGCACAGAAATGAGCTCCAAAAGCCTTGGTTTCTGTCCTACACTTGCCGTTTGGCCTGTTTGAAGGTACTTTATTTCATTAGGCTTACACTGCTGGCCTTTGTCAGCACATAAATCTTCAGACCTGACAGCATAACAGCATCATCAGGGCTGCAACTAATACAGAGACACATGTTAGCCAGGCTGTTTGGCTGCCAGCCAAACTGACAGTTGCTCAACTGATGATGAGACTAAGAATCCATTCATTTTCAGAGCAGTCTATTCGGGAAGTGAGACACCAAAAAGACAATGGACTTTGGGTTTTCCTAGATAGAATCTGTGTTTAAACTAAGAAAAAACAATCTGATTTCACCTGTGAAATTAAAGATAAATCACTTCCTGAATAAACAGCATTCAGTGTGAGATGATCCCCAATGAGGAATTCAAACTTGGGTTTTGGGTGCAAACAGCTCGCATACCAAATTAGGGAACCTTAAATCAATGCCATGTTGAAACCAAAAATTGCAATCTCTTTTTGTCTGTGAATATGGAAACAGACAGTAGAGAAATCAAAGGATCACTGATAGAAGATATGCTTGGGTAGTTTTCCTATCAGGCAGAAAACTGGGACTCTATTGATGGCCTTCATTAGCCATCAATTGAGTCAAATAATAAGTTGGGACGGTCAGAAACAGTCACATGGCGAGCCCTCATTGTCAGTACATGGTCTGCACAATCTGCTTGGTTAAAACGGTTTCGAGAGAAGATGGATTACCCTTTCAGTAAAGAATGTCCTTTGCAGCTTGTAAAATATATGAAAGTTCTATAAAAACTCCTGAGTTCTTTGCATGCACAGTCACAAAAAGTTGAGTCTCAGTGTGGAGGTGGAAAGGTGACAGCTGGTTATAAGGACATCACAAGGAATGTGTTAGCATTTTAATCACGGGGGGGGGGGGGGGGGGA
>VUQH01008642.1:39622-53051 GCA_015106775.1 Etroplus canarensis
TTAGAAAGGAAGCACGAAGACAAGTCAGACAGAAACAAGACACATATTAAACAGTTCAACTTTACATAAGGCCCAAAACCAGCAAAACAAGACTGATCTAATAAGCCCTGGGATAGCAACAGAGCAAACATTTAATCAAATAAATCCAATAGCATTAAAATAGCTTGTTGTATTTATGGAAGAAACATAAAGAGCTGTTGATTAGACATGTTAAATTTCTTACACTTTTGTTTCATAGTCCTTCCAGGCTTTGTCAAAAGGCTTTTTCAGATCCTGTGAAAAAATAAACAAAAATATGTATAAATTGTAGACAGTATTCAGGGATATAATGCAAACAACTCAACAACAACAACAACAACAACAACAGATTCTCACAGGCAAGTAAGTCAGCTTTGAGGTGGCGTCGTTTTTCTGCTGTTGATTCCACAGTTAAGAATAAACTTTCAATCACAATGTGCTTAGGAAGACCATGTGATAACATTTAATGCTGCGACTGACAAATAAACAGTGTGGTTTGAATTTTCTTTTAACTACAGCTTCTAAGGTCTGGACTTGATTTTTAATCTTCACAAATTTGATGAAGGGTTAATTGTTTGGGTAATTTATCAAGCAATAACATTAGCAAATCCTCACAAATGTGACAGTTTGCTGCTTTTCTGTGATTTCATCATTGCAACAAGGCGTCACGTTTGGGATTCTAGCATGAATTTAATCCAAAGAAGTTTGAAGGCAAAAGTTCAACATCGTTTGCCAAAAGTTACTTTAGGACATCAATACAATTTTCACAGTAAATAAAAAGGAGCAGCCAGCAGTGAATAAGTTAGGAGAAAACAGGAGGAAACAGCTTATGTTTTTTCCAAAGTAATAAACTACACAGCAAGGCATCAGAAGCTAATTCATAAACACACTGTAGCCAGTTAGTTTCATAAATTGTTGCAGTTTGATGAGAAGTTGCTGTAAAGTATTAGATCACTTTCTGGCTGGCCTTGGAGACTTTATCAGCCTTAGAGGTGCTACCAGATAGATTTTTCACTGTCTGAAAAAGGCTGACTAGCAGCTTCTCCTTATTTCTAATAATAGTGCAAAGCTTCACAAAGTGCACTCATGGGCTACTTTATTACATATACCTTGCTAGTACCAGGTTGGACCCCTTTTTACTCTCACAACTGCCTTAATTCCTCATGGCATATATCCAGTAATGTGCTGGAAATATTCCTCACAGATTTTAGTCCAAACTGACGTCATAGCAATGCACAGGTAATGCAATTTGTCTGCTGTGCATCCATGATGTGAATTTCCTGTTCCATCACATACCAAAGGTGCTCTATTAAACTGAGATTTGGTGATTGTGGAGGCCATTTGAGTACAGTGGACTCACTGTCATGTTCAAGAAACCAGCCATCAGAAGAAGGGCACAGTGCAGTCAAACAGATGGAAATGGTCAGCAACAATACTTGGGTAGATTTTGGTGTTTAAATGGTGCTTGATTGGTACTAAGGGGCCCCAAGTGTGCCTAGAAAATATCTGCCATACCATTACGCCACCACTACTACCATGAACCATTGATACAAGGCAGGATGGATCCCAACTTTCATGTTGTTTACACAAATTTCTGACCCCACCATCCGAATGCCACAGCAGAAATCGAGACTCATCAAACCAGGAACATTTTTCCAATCTTCTATTGTTCAATTTTGGCAAGCCTATGCAAATTTTGGCCTCAGTTTCCTGTTCTTAGATGACAGGACTGGCACCTGGTGTGGCCCCATGTAGCCCATTTGCTTCAAGCAGTCTGGCCATTCTCTGTAAACCTTAGAGATGGTTTTGCAGAAAAATCTCAGTAGATCAGCAGTTTCTGAAATACTCAGACCAGGCTGTCTGGCACCAACAACCACGCCACATTCAAAGTCACTTAGATTACCTCTCTTTCCAATTTCAGTGCTCAGTGTGTACTTCAGGAGGTTGTGTTGACCATGCCTACATGTCAAAATGCACTGAGTTGCTACCATATAACTGGCTGATTAGATAATTGTATTGAACAGCAATTAGCAGGTGTATCTGATAAAGTGGGCAATGAATCATTCATCTAGCTCTTGAAAAAAGCGAACCATTTCCCAAACAATCTATTCTATTAACTATTCAAAAATGAAAACAACACACCTTACATGTACATAATAAATGCAGTCAAGTAGAAAAGCTAGAAAGTGTGGTGAAATTCTAAAAATAACAGACAGGAAGCAAGAAATTGTTGTTAAAGGCTGCACACATCCTTTCAGCAAGAGGGAATCACAAAAACTCCCCATAATGTCTATAGACAAAGCTTGCAAAAAGTAAAACTGTCATCAAAATACTTCTTTTACTCATTCATGAGCAAAGTTAGTGTGTGTGAGTGTGTATTTCACCACAGTGTGACCGAGAAAGCTGAATCATCCTCCTTACAGATGCAGCCAACAGCTGTCTCAGCAGTGAAGTGAGCAACGTGAAGGTAGATGAGGGGTTGTTTTTTTTTGGAGAGCAGGAGCACAAGGCAGTTGTTTTTGGCATTCATAATGCAAATCCTCTGGCAACAACACCAAGAGGTAACACTGATTGCCTGCCATTGGTGTACTTTCAACAGCTGCTTGAGGAAAATACTTGATTAAACCATATCCTTGCTGCTGCAGTTCTGATTAAACAATGATTATGAAAAACAAATGCAGACATTACTGGGTAAAAATGTCCATGTCATTCCCTGAAAAACCCAATTTGCCAAAATTAACTACTGAACGGGAGCCAGGAAATTCTGCTCTATAGCAGGCAATAATCAAAACCTTGCGAATTACGCAGCATTTATAGCTACTAATAAGTCTTGTAATTAAAAAAAAAAAAAACACTAAGCACCTTCTGAATCACAGTGAAATTTAAGCCCTTGGAGAAAGTCAGACCAATTCACACAGTTCTGGTTGTAAAAGCTAAGCAGCACTTGTCTCCACCTTACTGTGATTTTCTGTCTATACATGTGAAAAGCACTCATTTTTCTGTTAGACTGGAGGACAGCTTATGGCTTCAGTGCCATTGTTGGAGCTCCAGAGTGGACCAATCCCACTGTTGACCTCCACTTAAACAGCAGAGGAGTGGCAGGCTCAACCTGTCAGCCCACAGGAACACAGCGTGGCTCACTGGGCCAAGTCAAGGGGCACTCAGCCATTCACTCAACCAGCTCAAGGGCAGAAACCACCAGACTAAAGAGTATAAAAGGCTATAAAAATACAAAAAAAGTTGAAACCTGTATGGAAAGAGCAGGACTGTGGGGAAAATTGTCAAAGCAAGAGAGGAAGCCACCAAAAGAATGAACTGCAGGTCACGAGAGCAAGAGAAGAAAAGAGAGGGTGAGCGGAAGGAAATGTCAAAGCCGGAGAGAGGAGAAAAATGGTAACAATGGCTAAAAATACCAGACACAGGCACCACTGGGCAGGGAAGGGCAGAGCAGAATAGGACAGGGCACAGGGCGAAACCCTCAGAGACCAGAAAGCTCTTAGCACTCTGTATCCCATCTGGCCGAATCTAAAGGTCGAGGCGGAATGTCGTACTTTTGAAAAAGGCCTCTTTTCACAAGCTTATCACCTCTTACTACCTAGGGCCATACATGCTGAGGAAAAGCTGTTCCTGTTGCACATTCCTCACACCTTTTCCCACACAAATACTAAATGTTCAATCTGTTCAGAAGCAAAAATGGGACGTTTAGTTTAATCCCTCCACGATGGTTAAGGTCCCGTCATGGTACTTCATTAGCAGGGCATATGTGCTACATACACCTTTGTGGGACTGCATGCTGCAGCTGTGTATTGATTCTTGAGTACACAAAACCACCGGTAATGTGGACTACTCTTGTTGTTGGTCCCTTAGCTCAGCACCTGCTGCAAAAAAGACAGAGTCATAATAAACTAAGAGGTTCCTTATAGTGGAGTGAAACTGAGTGTTAATAGATTTATAACCCATTCCACTCCTGCCATTTTTGGTGCTTCTCATGGTCGCTTTAAAAAACATTTAATTTTCTTTCCCTTTTCTGTTCAAGCTAATCTTTTAACCTCATCATTCTGTTCACACATAGCATTGTCATTGTCATGTAACGCAAGTGCACCTCTGCAGTCTCCGCATTGGCTGAAATCCCATAATCCTTCTCTTTGAGCAGTTATAGATGGACATAAAAGCTAAACCACAAATGTGGCTTTAGGCTTGGGTCAGACACTGCTTGGCTTTTGTGGCCTAGGGTTGCTATCAAGAAGGAAGCACATTAAATCAAGTGTCATCACTGAACAAACTGGCTGAAGAAACAGGGCGAGAAGAAGAAAGCATGAGTAACACAAATAAATAGAGAGACATATACAGCTGTGTATCCCTGGGCATCACACACAGGCAGAATAGTGAAACTGAAAATGGGGTGTAACTCAAGTTTATCCGTGATGTGGATGTTGGCAGCTTAGAAAGATTCCTCAAAATCTGGATGAATAACAGTAAACATTACTGCCTACATAGCGGTTTTCTTTAGATTTAGACAGTCAGACCTTTTTTGTTCTTTTTTTTTTTCTTGTGTAGTGAAAGTTTTAGAGACACGGGAAAGTGAGGAGAGAGGAGCGGATGACTTTAGTAAAGCTAAAATGTACTTTTTTGTTGCTGAAGTGTACCTGCACATTAACCTACTACTTTTGCTGTTTTTAAATGCCTAAATGAGCAATTTCTAAAAGCACTAATGCTGCTGAACTTTCAGTTCATCGTAGAGTATGAGGGAAGCAAACTAATGAGAAAAACCAGTCATCAACGAACAGGGATTAGCTTTTATCTAAAATATCAAACAGATAACATGCATGGATGGTGTCGCTTGTTCACGTCCCACTGAACCACAATGAGGAGGGGCACAGCTGGACTCACATCCCTCAATCCAAATGCATTAGTCCATGCAACCCCCACTCCTGATGACACACACACACACACACACACACACACACACACACATACTCAGACACTATGGCTGAATAGTGATGAGCTAATATGACTCATGGTGTGTTAGAAACACAGACTCCTCAATGAGCAGGGGATGAGAGGGTCAACTGCAGGCATGATGTCATGCCGCCATCCACTCTGAAAGTCTGGCATTAGCAGAATTGTCTGGTGGACTCAGCACTTTCCAATTTCCCCTGAGTGGGAGTGTGTTTATCTTCAGCAATAATATTACTGGGCCTTCCACTGACCTTACCAATGGCATTCTTGCTAGTGCCACAGTGAATGAGATGCATCATGATCAAAGCCTATTTCAGTTAAGAATTAATTGATAGTATTTTTCACATCACAGTACCTTAAAATTGACTTAATTTTGCACAGCATTCCCCTTTGTGACAAGATGGTTAAAGAGGAAGATGAGGTGGAAAAATGGTGAGGTTTTAGCTGAGTACCAGCAGTGACAGGCTGCTAGGTGGTAGCCCTCTAATCACAGATCCATTAGTGGCTGTTTCCCACAGGGTGACTTCATTGCACTCATTGCTAAAGACAGCACTGGCAGAATATTAAAAAGGTCTGAGTGAACAATGGCCACAGAAAGCCATTAAGTCCTGAATTACATCAAATGTAAGGACTGGTAGCTACTGTAGCTGCCCTACTGATGCATTACATGTGGAGCATTTTAAGGTGCCAGATTGTACTTTTTATCTGCACTAAATGAAAATGAGGAACTAGCTCCCCATGGCTGCAGTGTGCCCACTAAAGTCACATCCCTGACAAGCCCCAATTTCTTCACGAACTTGACTTGAAATGAGACTATGGTTTCTTTTTTCTTTTAAATTGGATGATTAAGAACTTGTGAATAAAGCAGCAAAGTTGATTCACAATGTCCCTGAAAAGTTTGACTGATTTCAGTCAAACAGACAGCGATGGCAGCACCATGAAAGTATACGATCCCACGCACAATTTGGGTTTCGTTTCCGTGCAGATAGTGCAAATAAAGGCTGAAAATCTATTTGGTTTCAGGTCTCATGGAAGTCTACCACTGTGCCAAAATTCCAAATCTTGCTTCAGAAAGCTTTTGCATTTGCGGTGGTGCTGGCAGCATGAAAGCATTTGATACCATGATCAATTTGGGATTTGTTATGTGCAGATCAGACAAACAGTCACATTCAAAAATCCTGTGGCAAGTAGTTTTATTAGTATTATCGCAAATGACACGAAGGATTTGCAGCAGCTGTGGCGGCAGCACTGATCATTCCATCATATCCCCACTTTTAGAGCTTTTAATTAAATTTTAAAGTGACGTCAGACATTTCATCTATTATGGCGGTCTCAATCCTTCGGCTGCTCCCTTGTATTCTCCCCAAGGGGTCATCACAGTGGATTCATTCGCAATGGTATGTTGGCAGAGATTTTATGCTGGATGCCCTTCCTGACACAACCCTCCATGGTGAGAGGGATGTGTGTCCCTACCTGGAATTGAACCAAGGACCTTAAACTTGTGACGTGAATGTGTAACCCGTTAAACTATGGCGATGCTTTTGATATTCAGTGTGTTTCGTTTTTTATCTCATGAAATTTTTGTCTCAATGTGAGTCTAAATTTGAGTTTTAAAATGAAAAATGTTTTCACTTTTTATCAGCATGCAGAAGTTACATAAACCTGCTATAAGACGACTGACTTATGGGTAGGGTGCTCTCAATGAGGGAAATCCAGAATCCCCATCCGTTCCTTCCTTCACAATAAAAGTCCCTGATTTGTACACTGCTTTACATAAAATGGCTCACAGAAGTGTGAAGAAGCAATTTATGACAAATTCTAGGCTTAAAAAAAATGTAATCTTTAAATTTACAAGATATTAAATGGAATACTTATCTTTTCTTAATTTTTTTTCTTGTTTTGATTACAGGTGTGTAATATATAGCACTAATTAAATGGAAAATATATTCTGCTTATTAAATAAACTATGCTCTGGTAAGGAATGTCTTTAATTGTAATTTCCAAGAAAAAAAATGCTATTTAAAAAACCTGCATTAGCTGCATAAATTTAACTGTAAATGAAATGCCTTGAGCTCACCGGTGTACTTTCACCTTAAATCCGACCCTGTACAACCTTGACCTTTGACCCCATGACCTCAAAGACATTATCAGACCTACCCATCATGGGTATTAATCACACAAAGTTTGGCAAAGATCCAACAAACAAGTCACCTCCTGTAGTGGTGACTAAATTTGTAAGAGCTGAACAGACAGACAAACCAGGACAAAACAAATCAGGTTTCAGTGTCTAGATTGGGTAGTGACAGGAATGGGGCTAAAATGGCTTGTTTCAGACAGTGGATGAAATGAGTGCCACATAAGGATTATTTTAAATCTGAACCATGCAAAAAACCCTTAGTAAAGTTAAAAAAATAAATAAATAAATAAAATCAACGTTATAGGTCCCATTTAACATTACAACAGAACATTAACAAGAGCAGGATGCTTTTCAGGCTACATTAATAAAACTGAACTTGGGGTACATTTCCATCACTAATATTTATCCAAGTTGGGTTTATTATTTGTAAAACTGTTGTATATTTTTTCCAAAAACATTACAAATTATTCATAAATAAGTGTGCACATTTAGAACTCTTGTTGCTGCTTTTGGCTGATAAAGTACATATTTCCCTCCAGTGTTTTACTTCATTTCTCTTCATAAACTCTTTTGATCTTTTAAATACATTACTGCTTTATGACATCCACATCAGGCTATTGATTCATCTTAGTTTACTCCTTCCTCTCCCTGCAGTCTAAACAGCCTGTCATGCAGGTCTGGACTTTTTCCTGCTTCCCCCTCTCGTAACAGGTACTTCCCCTGGGAGCGGACAGGAGTGGAGGAGCAGAATAATGACAGGAAACAAGGAAGAGATGAGGGAAAGCTTCTGGGCTTTGAAGGTGAGAAACAAGTTGGAAACTGTTAGGGAGCTGTAGCTGAGAATCAGTACAAAAATTAGCCCATTGCAATATTTCTCTGTGACGCTTCCTCTGCTTTCATAGACACTTCACTTCTTGGTTTAGCGACATTACATGAGTGGTGGAATTTTTATAATTGTGTGGAAATGCATGTGTGTCCTGAGATACAAAATAACCAGCAGCTCATTAGCCCTATGCCACTGGGGTAATGAGAATCATCCGAGGGCTAATGAGCAATAAGTGGGTAAGCATTACAGATACGACTGGCTGTCAGAAGGGAGAGTGGAGGGAGAGTGGAAGGAGAGAGAAAGAGACGGCAGCAGAGTTAAAACAGAGAAGAGGAGACAAAGAAAAGAAATCACAGAAGAGGAAAGCAGATAGTAGATGAAAAGAAAACACTTGCAAGAGTCACAAAAAAAAAAAAGGACAACAGAAAAGACAAATGGGAAACAGAGGTCGAGGCGGTGCAAAGTGGCCAGAGGTCACAGGGACAACTGGATTCTCCATAGCAACCAGCCTCATTAACTACAGCTGACTTAACTACATCATATCTCCGTGGAAACCAAAGCTAATCATAAGCCTGGAGAGTTAAAGGTCACAGACCACTGTGGACAGCCTGATTGCATTACAGAGTGGCAGAGACTGTCTGGTTTTAGTCTGGCTGCTGGACAAACATGACTTTCCAGCAGACTGCATTAATGATATAATGGCATATGGGGCTGTCTATTAAACCGCAATACAATTTTACTGCAGACCAAAATCTGTTTCTAGGACTAAGCGCCACAAACTATTGTTGTTAAATGCCACCGATGTCCAGCTGGAAAACTTTGTGTCACACCTTGCAACCCAACTCCACCACCTTACTCATTTACACCTGTCTACTCTCCACTAATAGCACAGAAACCTGCCAAACAACCACCAGTTTTAGTAATATCTTTGTTAATATGGTATGCCTAATTTTTGTTTGATGTTATTTTACATCTGAGAGTTCTTTATTCGTATAAAGAATATGATTTTGGAAAAAAAAAACATATGCCAAAGTCTGTGCCAAAGTGCCAAAAATACTGATACGGTACCACATTGGTACTTATAATATAAAAATAGATCATACAGGCTGCAAGTGGTCTGTTTTTTTTAAATAAATTCAGCTTTTACACATCCTACTTGTGGTCACCCGAAAGGATTACACAATAAATCAAATGGGCCATGAGAGGACTGAAAATTATAAAGCAGAACACATATACAGTCAATAAAAATTTATTACCTTGAAGATTTGAAAATATTTTACTATATATATATATCTCTTCTGAAAAAAGAAACATAATCTTGCTTTAAAAGCTGACTATTACAGAGAAACTCAATGTTTTTCTCCAATCTCAGTGTTGGGTGCGTCCACCAGGATCCGCTGATTCTGAGATGGAGTTGTGACACGGGTCCTTCCAAGACAGTGTGGCATAGCAGTGTGGAAATAATCTGGCAGTTGCTGACTGATTACAACCAGAGTGGTGAGCTACAGCTCTCTGGGATACATCACTCTCAATCATGCCAAGTATATGGTTACATTTTTCAAGTCTTAGGAGTTGCATAGTTGCAGCTTGTCGTACACTGTTTTTGTGTTAGGATTTTTATGGAGAACGTTTGTAACCAATCCTCAGTTTCTAACCCAATAACAAATCTGAACAATGGCATGATAGTAATGGCACAAAATCATCGAAGCATGAAATTCATTGGTTTGAGTACTCAGACTAAAGAGTCTAGACTCAATGAATACAATCCAATACATCACAAAAAGGCCAGGCAGGCATGATGCATTTTCATTGAGTGTCAGTATATTTTCATTGGGGAATAACTGCATTAGATCCAAGATAACAAAATCATCAGCGTGTCCATCCTTTACCTCCATGTCCCCTGCAAACTTATGCAGAGTGAATTCAGGCTCTATACCAAAATATTTTCATACATTTAAACTACTTTGGACTCTACTGGAGTAGCTTTGCATGAATCACAGTTCATAATCTTATAATGGGCCTTGTTCATCCACTAGAAGAAGCTGTTTTAGCACCATATTAAGACCATCTGCTCTCACTGACATCATACAGAGCCAAGAATGGGAAAAAAAACTGTCTGAAACCAAGCATTTATAGCATGTAGAAGCCAGCCTTGAGCTCACAGGGATTACATGCACATATACTGATCTCATTTTTTGAAATTTTGGCCATTTTCAATATGAGCATCAACCATTTTAACAGCACATAAGGACAGAAAATAAGGAAATGCATTATAGGTGCATTAAAGAATCTGCTAAACCTAATGAGCAACTTCATGCTGATAGCTTTGTACTATTTATATCATATGTGAGTAAATTCAAGTCCCATGTTACTCACTTAGTCACAGGCAAACTGATTTTTATTCGGTAGTTTGATGACTAAACTCTGCTGCAGACAGGTATATTCCAGCAACTGTTTCATCAACTACTTCTCTCTTTTCAGCTCCACTTTTACTTTTTTCGGAAACAGGAATGTGGCCTGAGATCAAAGCAGCATATTATTAACCTTGATAGCTAGACTGCAGCACTTTAAGACTGGTAATAACTGTCTAGCAGCTTCAAATCACTTTGAAGACAGCAAGGTCTCTATATACTTCCAGCGAGGTGTTTTTACTCTTACTTCAGGTTTCCTAAAAGGACTATGCGACTGCACAATGAGAATGTCCATCAGTTGATATTTACATTGATTGTTGTCTTGAGGCTCAATTCTGCCAGGAAACATAACCCCAAGTGGCAATCTATTGTTTGTTGTTAACATTTTTTTCCTTTTTCATTCACAGAGTAAGAGGTAATTCAGGGGGTCATCACAGAATATGGTTTCTTTGTTAATTTAAGTCACTTGTCAGTTTTATTTTATTTTCACACCAAGTCTTCTGCACGAAGCATGAATCATGGAGAGTAACATGACACCTTGCTGGTTAGTTGCCTTACCCCTTTGACACCCTTCAGATCTCCTTTCAGCAGGCTGTCCAGAGGAAAGGTGATGATGTTGTTCATGTTTTGGAACTGGAGGAGGGTGAAGAGAGACAAAAATAAGAGATGAAAGGTTACATCAGAGGATTTAAGGCTTCAGGAGACTGAGAGTCAGGGGCATCAATTGCCACAGAGATGTAATGCTTTCACTGTCTTGTATCCTAGCAGTTTTCAGAAAAGAGGGAAATTATGCAAAGCTTCAGCTTTTCTATTCTCAGGAAATGATGGTGATGAGAGGTTGAAGCTGGGCATGCACTTAACTAGATGAAACATTATAAGTAAAGACGCTAACGAGCTGATTCCACTGACTGCAGCAGATTTTAGTCTGTGACAATCAGAGGAACACAAACCTAACAACTGAGTCCGACCACTGCAAGGCACAATATCTGAGAAGTAATGACTGGACAGTCTGAAAGAAGACAACACTAAATTAAATAAGTAAAAATATCTTCTGGTACAGTATAAACACATTTCTGAACATTTTTTACAATTAAAGCCTTGTTATTAATGGCTTCTCAGGCAAGATTTTTTGGAATAAAGGAAGGTTGAAATTGGTCTATAATTAGCTAAGACAGCTAGAGCAGTTAAAGGCTCCTGAGACTATAAAAAGCCTGTGGTATGGAGCCTCTTAATAAAGATAAATAGATTGTATTAGAAGTTGTACAAGAGAGGTGAAGAAGAGTGTGCAGGCAGGTTGGATTGGGCGGAGATGAGTATCAGGCTTGTGACAGTGAAGTGAAAGGGAAGGTCTATACTGTGGTAGTGAGACCTACTATGATGTGTGGTTTGGAGACAGTAGCACTGACAAAAGACACAAAGTTGCAGAACTGAAGATGCTGGGATTTCCACTAAGAGTGACCGGAATGGGAAGGATTAGAAATGAGTGCATTAGCAGGAAGGCTCAGGTTGAGCAGTTTGGGGATGAATTCAGAGAAGTAAGCTTGAGATGGTTTGGACATTTTGGACAAAGGATTTTGAAAATGGAGGTGCAAGGCAGGAGGAAAAGAGGAAGACCACAGTAAAAGGTTCACAGATGTAGTGAAGGAGGACATGCAGACTGTTGGTGCGACAGAAGAGGATGCAAAAGATAGGGTGAGATGGGGGCAGTTGATCTGCCTTGGTGATGCCTAAAGGGAACAGGACAAAGAACTGTCTGATTGTTGGGGTTGTCTCTCTAATATTGTATGGTCTTTACCTTGTAAAAAGTGAACTGAATTGAACTGAATGGCGTCCCTGCACTGAAATGGTAGAAAGATTTTAGTTTGAAATGGATACATAAAGCGCTGGGGTTTGTCTTAAAAGCAGCCATGCAGCATCTCTAACAAGAAAACTGTCAAACTTCAAGTGAAGGTTTCACACATTTGGCATAAAAAGGTCTCTAATACAAGTCTGCTTTAAATAAATGCTGGTTTGTTTCTGCAACTGAGGCAAATAAAAGCCTCGATTACTTTTCAGAGAACTACTGTGGACAAAAATTGGTCACAGTGACACTGCACATCCCAGCTACAGTGTAGTAGATTTAGAGTGCCCAACAGACATTCATATCTGTAGGTATTCGCAGTTGCTGACTGCAAACACCAACTTACCCAAACTAACGCAGACCCTCTATAACTCACATTTAAATCACATTCATAAATGGCCTGACAGTTGTCAAGTGCATGTCCAGCTTAAGAGTCAGGAAAAATGACAAATTTCTTGCATTGTGTTAAATACATACGGCCAAGTCTCTTAAGTCTAAAAATTCTGCTACCCTTGGGATCATTTTCATTTTCAAAAAAGAAAAAAAAATCTGATTTTAACTCCCTGGTTTCAAGTTGCAATGAAGGGCAGCCCATGTGTGCAATGCTGTGCATGTAATCTAGGAAGCCAGTGCTTTCCTAAGCTTTTGGAGATTACATCTTTACATCCAGGTCAGGCTGAAGGAGGGAGGACCTCACATGATGGTGGCACTTTTTTTTAATAAAGCTCTGGCTTCCATACAAAACCTAGGTTTAACAGATCAAGCTGAATTAGATCCAGCAGATATTTGGTGTTACACTGGCTCTTTGGCAGACTTGATGGAAAATCTCGAGCTACGTCCTCAGGCCTTTAAGTTCCAGCTGGACTCAGAATGTGCACAGTGTGTGTTAGAGAATGCACACAGTGACTCAGGGGGATAGAGACAATTAAGGACAGCATGAAAATCTTTCTATGTCCCTGAGGATTTCACCCCTCCAGCCCACACATACACACACACACACATACACACACACACACACACACACACACACTCACAAGGTTTTTGAAAAGCGCTGTGAGCTCCTTGGTGAAGACGGAGAACTTCAGGAAGGCTGAGCCCAGATCAGGATCGTCTCTGTACACACAGTTTTCTCCAAACTTCTCCAGGGCCTGAGTGTACTGCTCTTCGTTTTCTACATGGGCTGTAAAACACACAAAGATATACACACACTGATCAGCTTTAACAGACAGAAAATCAAA
>VUQH01008642.1:55664-72362 GCA_015106775.1 Etroplus canarensis
CTGTGAGATGTGTCAAATGAAGATAAACTTCGATCACTGTCATGTGTCAGAAGCTGGCCGCTACTGCACATCCATAGCCCACTATTTACAC
Organism: Etroplus canarensis; assembly: GCA_015106775.1. Lineage (NCBI taxonomy): Eukaryota > Metazoa > Chordata > Actinopteri > Cichliformes > Cichlidae > Etroplus > Etroplus canarensis. The sequence goes on from VUQH01008642.1 coordinate 55,756, forward strand.
ATCAGCTCCAGCTGTTTAGCTCTGCCAGGCTCCAAGCCAACAGGGCGGTGGCCTGTTGTTGTTTCTGAAGTGGCACATGAGAGGCCTGAGCTGGGCTACTCAAAGCTGACAAACAGCACAAACCCCCTCAGGGCTGCTTGGTGATTACATGTGTATTTGTTGTAACATGACCTAAACACATCACACATGCAGGCTGCAGTACAGAGCAGCAGCTCTGAACCTCAGAGGGCTGCATGACACGCTGGGCAAGTGTACGTGGCAGGAAAAAGAAGCAAAGGAAAGACAGAGGCAACATTTTCTGTAGTTTATACTGCAAACAGAACCTGCTAATTCTATGTTTACCTGTAGATGTTGCTTAAATATTTCCATGGCATTAAACTGGTGCTCAGGGGCTCTCTGCAGGAGTTGTCAGTTACAGGACATGGGGCAACTAGTTGATTTTTCCAAAAATTATTGCAGCTTTAGAAGATGCCAGCCAGGCTCTGGTAAGATGTGATGGTGGTCTTAACCGGTAGGTTACTTGGTAGCTCTATTGCTTAATTTTCTATAACACATTTATATGTTTGACCTGTTTCACCTTCAAAAGGTGTCGGCCTGTAAAAGAGCTGCAGCTGAGAGCTTGAAATAAAAGGATTTTAGTCTCTTGTGGAACATCAAGGAATTCTCATGGGAGGTAAAAATCAGCTCACAACCACAGGAAAGTCAGACTGTTATTACTCTGAGGAATGAGAGCCTCTCACAATACAATAAAGTAGAAGAATATACTAAAACAACTAGTGAAAGACTGTCAGAACTAATTCTAGTCTTAAGGTATTCATGAGACTATTGTACAGCTATGCAAACTGCCATCAAGGGATCAGAGCCTTACCTACAGTAAACAGCATTACATACCCCGATGAAATTAAAGGGGACCCACTATGCTCATTTCCAGCTCCATATTTCTATTCTTGGCCTCTGGTAGGGGAACTTTGCATGACTCACGATGCATAAGAAGTAATCCTTATTTACCTCGTCCTGGCCTTGGTGCATCCCCTCACTCAGTTCATCCACTTTCTGAAACGAGTCATTTTTGTGTCAAGTTTCTTCTGACTGGCTGCCCCTCATACAAATAAGATTTGACCAATGTGCCCCACTCAGCTAAGCCATGAGTTTGAAATAATGACTGTAGGAAATAAATGACCATATGAGGGATATCTGCTCTCACTGACACCACACACAGCCAGCAGCAGAACAAACTGCCTGAAATCTAGCATTTAGAGCAGTCTAAAGCCTGAACTTACTTTGGCCATATGAGCATAAGTCATTGCAACAGAAGCAATAATGTACATACACTCACTGGGCACTTAATTAAGTATACATGTAAATGTGCTCCTTAACACAAATACATATTCAGCCACACTCTCTCTCTCCCTCTCTCACACACACATACACATTTATATTGCAAGTAAAAGCTGCTTATAAAACCACCATCATCAGCTTTAATTTTTACAACTAAAGTGATTACGTCCATGTACACGTTCCTTTTTTTAAACAATGGCAAACGTGGCAAACATGTGACTATTGTCCATCTAAAGCAGCATAAGAAATGCAAAACATTTTTTCGTTCAGTAAAAAGCTTAATGTGTCATGTTGGAAGTAAATAGTGGAATATCATGTGTCAGAGAGAGAGGGGAAAAGGACTCCTGTTGCTTAACCTCAGGAAATGATAACATTGCATTTACTGCATGACAGAAGCCTGCTCATGCCTGGTTCTGTACAACATTCTTCACTATATCTTTCCTCTAAAACATACAAACATACAGAAAAAAAAAGCAAGTGCAGCTTCCAGGCGTCTGCTGAGGATTATCTTATATCCTAAAGCCCTGTTTTGCAGCTTCTTCCATTTCACACACAGGGTTTAATCACCAGATAGCAGGCTGCTCTCTACTTCCTTTTTTCATTTCTCCCACAGTCGTTCCGTCGCGCACACAGCTCCATGATTCCGGGTCAGCTGAAGCTCAATAATACAATGTGCAGGCGACCTCAGATCAATTCTACATCTCCCTAAGGACTCAATAAAAACAACACTGGACAAAATGACCAACAGCATAGAGAGAAGGAAGTGTAACTATTGGGGCCTAAAGACAGAGGCAATGACTCACAGGGCATGAGAGGTAATGAAAGGAGAAAGAGAAGCGTTCTAAAAGTGTGAGGTTGATAGTTTGGGAGAATTTTTTTTTTTTTTTTTAAATTAATCAAGACTGGAAGTTTGCCAGAAGATTGACACAAGTGTCAAATCTGTAAATGTGTGTGCTAGGGCAAGGAGCCATTTGGTTTTACATGAAAAATGCAAACCAGGGGGTTTCAATAAGTCAGTGTAGCTTTAGACAAATCACGCTAGCTTGAGTTGTAGTAGGACAGAGATCCAACCAAGAAATATTATACTTCTTGTGGTGCATTGTTTTTACCTTGGACAGACTAATGCTAAAATATGTGGACAAAAGTACTGGGCCACCTAAAAATTACACCTGCAGGAGCGTTTGTCACATACTTTTCTAAATCCATAGGCACTGATATGGCGTTGGTCCTCACTTTGCAGCTATAACAGCTTCCACTCTTCTAGGAATACTTTCTACAAGATTTTTGAGCGTGTCTCAGATTTTTGCTCATTCATCCAAAGCAACATTTGTGAGGTCAGACATTGACATTGGATGAGAGGGTCTGGCTTGCAATATTCACTGCAGTTCATCCCAAAGGTGTTCGATGGGGCTGAGGTCAAGGCTCTGTGTGGGCCAGTCAAGCTCCCGCACACCAAACTCATCCAACCATAGCTTTATGCACCTTTCTTTGAGCATTGGGACAAAATTATGCTGAAACAGAAAAGGGCCTTCCCCAAAGTGTTTCTACAAAATTAGAGAGATAGAATTGTCTAAAATGTCTTGGTAAGCAAAGTCCAACCCAGAAACACAACTCCATAGCATTATCCTACTCCACCAAACTTTACAGCTGGCAAAATGCAGGCAGGAAACACTCTCCCGGTACTCACCAAACTCAGACTCATCCACTGCCAGATAGAAAATGGTAATTTGTTACTCTACAGAATATGTTTCAGCTGCTCCAGTGTCCCGTGGCAACATGCTTTGAACCACTCCATCCAATGTTTGGCATTGTGCTTGGTGAGGTAAGGCTTGCATGCAGCCTCTTGGTCATGGAAACTCATGTCATGAATCTCTCGGCACATAGTCTGTGTGCTGATGTTAATCCCATAGGAGGTTTGGAACTTTGCAGTTACTGAGTCAGCACAGCAACCTTTACACATTATGCACCTCAGCACTTTGTAACTTTGCATGGTTGAGTTGCTATGGTTTCTAAACACTTCTACTTTGCAATAATCCCACTTAAAGTTGATTGTGCAATATCTAGTTGGGAAGAAATTTCATGAACTGACTTGCTGAAATGGTGGCATCATATTACAGCACCACACTTGAATTTACTGAGCTCTTTATAACAAGCCATGATTTCACTAATGTTTGTAAAGGCAGACTGCATGGCTAAGTGTTTGATTTTATAAACCTGTGACAATGGGACAAAATGACACACCTGAACTCAGTGATTAAGAGGTATGGTCCAATATCTTTATTCATATAGTGTAGCTGTTCCTCATTCCCAATCTGTATTTACCTTAATTTAGTTGATTTTTTAAAAAATGATGCGATATTAGGCTAGCTGCAAGTGTAGTCGCTATCCATGTAGAAAAGTTTGAAATGTTGTTTGCATGCAGTAGACCTGATAATAAGTAAGGTAAAATGATTATATAATGGGAAAAGCTCACAACGTGTTGCTTAAATATTCTGAACAATAAAATTCAACACTTCTTTGTAGCGCCCATGTGGTTTCCAGAAAAGCACAGAAATAAACCAAAGCTGATAACCAGATACTGACTGTAGCTTCATAATTACTATAAAGAAATGAGAGAAACATCAACACTCTTGCATAAATCATGTAGAGAAAACATAGGACATTACTATGAATATAGAACTTTTACAAAAATAAGCGTATTTGTCTTTTATTTTTATAGTACTTTCTTTGAGTGTATCTACCTTTCATTTTAGTCTCTCCTCAATATTTTCTATCAGATATTAATTCAGTATAAATATCTTAGAGTTCATGGGGAGTCTCATTTTCTTTGTTACCTGGCAGCCAAGAGAGAATCCTACATGCATGCAGCAGTGACCTGGAGGACCAGCAGAAACAACATCAAATTCGTTGTTTCTCTGATCCAGTGTGGTCTGAGTTTTGCATTCTGTTCAGTAACTGAATGTCCGGCCTACCTACAGATACTTGCTGTCCCTCCGGTTGTTAGCTGTTCAGCCAATCTGACAGGCCTGTCCTAGCAGCCCTGCTTGATCAGCCCCAGCTCCTGCTGAGGTTTGAGATGCTGCTGCTGGTTTAGTCATCAAAACCCACAAACTGACACCCGTGACAGGTCTCTGCACCAACATAGGGCTCTCCCACCATATTTATAAGCTTTTCTTCCTTCTCATTATTTCACACGCTCTTTCCCATCTTTTCTTAATCCCTATTACAAACTCACACTGCATACTCAGCCTCTCAGACTTTTCCTGGCATGTTAACTGTTGAAAATTAATTATTTTATTTCACCATTGTCACCAGACCTTCAACATTTCCTCAGCCCTTGCCATCTCTTCCTCCTCATTATCATTCCAGTTCCTTATGTCATAGCCTAAAATATCTCTGCAGAGTTCTGGAATAGACAGTCAGCCATAGCAGGTAATCTTAAGGGAGTCAGTGTTGAGGCTCCCTGTTGTCTGTCTTGTTATTCACATATTCTCCATAACTATCTCTCTGGAGAACATTAAGAAAACTCGGTGCTTTCATTCCCCTTCTTTAAATATAAGGTAGAGGTTGGTTTTAGACACTAGTTGCATGCTGACATTTACATTTGCATTCCAATTTACCCAATTAAACTCTAACATAATTAATCATACCTGTATGTTTTAAAGAGCCCATAACCTGCTTTTAGAGCTTTTCCCTTTCCATTAAGCATACAATATAGACTCACTGGTCACTTTATTACATACACCTGTTCAACTATGCATGGGCTCACCAAAAATTGGACAATAGAAGAATGGAAAACATTGCCTGGTCTGATGAGTCTTGATTTCTGCTGCAAGATGGTAGGGTCAGAAGACATTAAAGCATGCATTCATCCTGCCTTATATCAATGAGTCAGACTGGTGTTGGTGGTGTAACGGCAAGGGTTAAAAACATGTCACTCATAGGTTATTAATACATTTTGGGTATGCTAGACATTATTTCGACATGAGTAACGTGAGTCTCCAGATGCATAAAGTACCCGCAACATATGGTCCGCGTATGAGCCATATACTGGCAAATGTCAGATTTTGGCATGGTCAAAATTTTCCAGCGACCTCGCCATACTATGACGTATACTGGCGTACTTCAGCATGCGCTTAACTTGTACAAAAATTATCTATAACTTAATTGACGTATGCCGGTGTAGTTGCAGTTTTTTCCTATGTCAGCATACACTTGTTACATCATCAAGGTGTGACAGGAGCTTGATGGCAGGGGCATGTACTTACATACATGTGATTTCTTGATTTTTCATTTTTAATAAATTTGCAAACATTTCAAAAAAAACTTTTCACATCGTCATTATGGGTTGTTGTGTGCTGAATTTTGAGGGAAAGAACGCATTTAATCCGTTTTGGAATAAGACTGTAACACAACAAAATGTGGAAAAAGTGAAGCACTGTGAATACTTTCCAGATGCATTGTATATAACTTGTTTGTGAAGGTAAAAGGTTTGCTAAGTTGCAAAGCCTTAAGCCACCAAAATGAATAATTCTCACCCACTGTTCCCGAAGTGCAATCTAGGCCATTGTTTCTTTATCCATGACACCACGTAACATGTTTGCATTACGTTGACTGAGTTTGGCACACTGTCAAACAAAGAAGGAACTGTTGCCTTGCAGTCAGCAATTTTTATTTGTCCACTCAAGCCACTTCTCTAACTCTAAAATATGTCATCTTCTTTAGTCTGAATCCGCATTTGGATTTGGCAACGATGTTAATCCGGATGCCCTTCCTAACGCAACCCTCCCCATTTACCTGGGCTTGGGACCAGCACTAGGAGTACATTCGTGTGTGGTCCCTGTGGGTGGGTTCTAACTCTAAAATATGTAGTCACTAGTAGATAAATCAAAATTTCTGTTTTGAACAGTAAGAGTGCGTAAAGTAGATTACTTATATTTTTAATGGCAATGCCCTACACAGGCTAACACTAAGGATGTTCCTTAGTGTTAGCCTGTGGCCTTATGTGGATAACATTGCGATTAGCACTGATCAGTCAAAACTGTAATGCTGAGAGACAATCAGAAATTGTGGAAACTTTACTAATGATTTGAACCCCCCAGCTATACCCTCCTAAAACTCCTGGAAAGCACAACAGCCTGACAATGCATATTTGCCTCTTTCCGTATTTGTCAAACCTATGGTTGGTCACCCGACAAACACACTGTTTTGATCACCACTAAATCCAAAGGCAATTATCTGGCTTAAGCTGCAACATACGCCGATATATCCCCCAGTCAATAGCTCATTTTTATAACATTTTCTGTTGGACAGGTAGCACACAGTTAGTTTATTAGAAAATTGAATTAAAAAGGGAAGAAAACAACCTGCAGCTACCTTAAAGACATCAAGTGTGAGTTAACAAGATGCAAACTACAAAAAGCTCTGAACAGCTGAGGTAAACTGCCAGGTAATATTTATGTGAAAGTTTGAAAGACCCTGTCACATTTAACACTTACGGTGTTATTATTTTAAAAATGGGTAATTAAAGCTTTGAGTATAAGGCATACCTTGTAAATTAATTTCCTCTATTTGGAAAATATGCTGCATTGCTGTAATTTTTCCCATATCCATTTATACATTTAATCTGCTGCAAGGATAACAAAGGCATAAAATTAACCTGGTTGTATTCAAAATAAATTGGTGTCTGGGCAGCTTTTCCTTGATAATCGTTGATATGAAAAGGTGACCTCCCCTTGAAAGATGTATAAACAACAGCATTCCCAGTGGTATTTCCACAGTCAAAGCAATGTTTCTGCTGTAAACAAAAAAAATCTAGACAAGCTTTACGCTTGAAGGAAAAAGGTAGATGTGTTTGTTCAAACTCTTCCTACAGATAGTCTTGCTCATAAAACATGTTTAAACTGACTGAAACATTTCCAAGTCTCAGAGTTGAGAGTGTAACCTGCTGCTCCCAGTAAACAGATTCAAATGAAGATATTTAGTGATTCTGAGCAGTTTAAAAAAACTTAGCACCTCAATCATCTCATATATGAACACCAACAGGCAATATGTATATGTGTAAACACATGTTTAACGGTGAAGTGAGAACATGTGCGTCCATGCCTCAGCAGCCATACACAAACACAGTCTGTGCCCCTCCCCAGCTGTTCCTTTGGGGGGTCTGGATCAGACAGCTGTCCCTCTGGCCAGAACAGAGCTCACACTGTTCTGAAAAAGCCATGCTCAGCACATTGTTTAGAGGTCTATCTCCCTCTCTCTCTGTGGGGTTCAGTCAGGCAGGCCAAACAAAAGACACTGAAAACACCCAACACTGGCACAGCCAGCCACAATGAGCACGTAATGATGCATGCACACACACACACCTGCTATGACTACCTCTACCTAAAAGACAAGGGAACAGTGGCATTTGAAATGACATTTTTTAAATCAAACTGACAAAATCAAGAGCTAAAGAATTTCTTGTTGCTCAGTCTGTCCAGCAACCAAAACCCAAACACCAGAAAAAGCAGCAAATGCAAAATAATTACTGTCTAGCAAATATTCTTCTTTCAGCTACTCATCTGCCTCCATCTCACCCTATCCTTTGCATATTTTTCCATCACCCCAACCCTCTGCACGTTCTCCTTCACTACATCCATGAACCTTCTCTGTGGTCTTCCTCTTATCCTCTGCCCACTATATCCACTATCCGTCCTCTGCAAATGACCAGACCATCTGAACCTAGGTTCTCTTACTTTCTCTTTAAACTTCTTAGCCTGAGCTCTGATGTACTCATTTCTAATCCTGTGCCATTCTGGCAAAATTTCAGCACCTTCAACTCTGCCAGCTCCAGCTCCTCCTGTCTTTTTGTCAGTGTCACTCTCTACAAATCATGCATCACAGCACATCTCACTACTGTCTTGTAAACCTTCCCTTTCACTCTTTCTGCTATCCTTCTGTCACTAAGACAGCCTTGACACTTGTCTCCACCCACTCCACCCTGCCTGCACTCTCTTCTTCATCTCTCTTGTGCACTGTCTGCTGATTTGGACAGTTGACCATATGTATTTAAACTCACCCACCTTCACTACCTCCACTCCTTGCATTTTCATTATTCCACCTGCCTCCCTCTCATTTACACACATGTATTCTGTTCTGCGTCTGCTGACTTTCATTCCTCTTCTCGCCAGTGCATTCCTCCGCCTCTCCAGGCTCTCTTCCACCTGCTCCCTACTCTCACTACAGATCACAGTGGCATCTGCAAAGTCCACAGAGACTCCAGTCTGAACTCATTTGTCAACTTGTCCATCACCATTACAAACAAGAAGGGGCGCAGGGCCGATCCTTGATGTAATCTCACCCCCACCTTAAACCCATCTGTCACTTCAAGGGCACACCTCACCACTGTCTCGCTGTCCTGATACATGTCCTACACCACCCTCATACTTCTCTGCCACTCTTGACTTCCTCATAAAATACCTCAGTTGCACTCTTATTACAAATTTAGGAAACCACTTTTGCTTCAGTATTGGCACCTAAAAGAGTTAACACTGTTTGAATCGTGGAACACAGTTCTTTTAATTGATCATTTGGAAAATTCAATTTATAGATTAAGCACCAAAAAAAGGGGAGCTTCTCTCTAAAATTAGTGATGACATAAGGAAATGAAAAGCTAGGAGTTAGAGTCACACTCACCCAGACCAGATGTGTAGATGGCCTTCACAGATTTCTTCATCTTGTACAGAACACTGCGATCCACATCTAGAGCCTAGAATGGCAGACACACAAAAAGGAGCACATTAAGAAGTCAACGTGCAAGTTAGTGTAGATTTATGACACTAAAAGGGTGACAAGTTTAATTTGCAGGAGGTTGTATTTTACTCAAACTTAGGTGGCACTCCCCCCCAGAAAGTTAAGCATCTTATAAACAGTGGGACATAGTGAAACAGTGTGCTCAGAAAAGAGAATGACTTATATAGTGCTTTCTCTTTTTTTCTTGTTAGGTAGCAATATAGGAAGACAGAATTGCTATTCTTAATCATAACCCTGAGTGGTCTGAGTGTACAAATCAGACCTATTTGAATCTCTAAATAGATTTTTGTGAAGATTTTGAGGCTTTGCAAGCAAGTATGGCTTCTGCAGCAACACAATATATTATCTTTATTAGAATAAGAATTGCCTTTTAAGCTCTAGTTGTTTTTAAGGCAGTAGTGTCTGTTTAGTTTCTGAAATTAATGTGGTGTTCCTTCAGTTTGGTCCACATCCTGAACTCATGCCTGTGTGTGGTGGCTACAGTTTTATGTGTCCCTATCCCATCTCCATTGTGGTTCCAAAAGATGCATTATTCAAGGTAAAGCCAAGAATAGACCTGAACTCACTCATTAGTTACGGTTATTGTGTGCACACATTTATCAGTATAACAGCTTGTAGGGCAAGAGCAGGGAACAACTGAGGTTCATTACGTGAAGGGCATTTTCCCTGGGATGGATACATACGCACATAAACCTATGAATAACCAAAGCCACATACACTTTCCCTCTAAAGCTCACAGTAACCAGAAAAAACACCGAAAGTCAAGCTGAGACAATGCGCCACTGTACTGGTGATGAGTGAAGGAGTCTTGTGGGATGAGGGGGATTTTAGGAAATGAGTTTTTAGGGACTTTATTAAGGCCGTCCACTCAACCAGGCCAAAGCCGGCACCACTTTTCCCTGGCCCTGCTCCCTATCTTACTGACACATATCAGGTACCCTTGATTCTCTGAAAACAGAAAAAAACAAAAAGTGACTCCCATTCAGTATTACACTCACAGATACTGTACACACACCTCAACACACACACACTTTCCTCTTTGAAATGGCACTAGATGTGATGACAAAACTTATTAAATCCATAAATCGGTGCCGTTTTAATATCCAGGCTGTGAGCAACTGAACAACTGTTCAGCGCTTAGTTTCCCCTCAGGTCATATCTCACCCACACAAACATAAAAGCAACAGAGGGAGCAACAAGAGACTTTGAAGGGAAAGTGGCATATAAATTAAGTGTCACTGTTTGAGGGACAGGCAGAATATAACTCAGACAACACTGACAATGTGCTCTTTCACTTTTCTGTCAATACTGGCTCACAGAGGCCCCCCATAAAGGGTGAGGGGGGGACCCCTGTCAGTCTGTTAGGATACAGTTACATTGATGGACTGAGAGAAGAAGAAAAAAATAATGGAGTGTGGGGGGTATTTAAGCGAAAAAATGATCTGATCAAACCAAACCATCTATATTTTAAATGCATTTTAATGAGGTATGAAATTTGAATTGTTTTGATATATCATCCATGCTACTCCCATAGACTTTAAAAAATAGATATGGCCACCTTGATGTCATCACACTGCTTTGTGAAATCCCATCTTGGAGCCTCCAGGTGATGATTTTTGTCGTTGCCATCTTAGTATTTTGAAAGCAGACCTAACAAATGTGTGGGGATAGGACTGAAAAACTGAGGGATCCAACTTGCCATTCACAAAGCATTCCCTGCTATATTCTCCTTTTTGACTTTAATGCAGAAACAGAAGAAGAAACTAGAGCTTATAGAATGCCAATCAAACTCAAGTTAGTAAGACCTGAAAGTGATTGAAACAAAATAATAATCAGGAAAATGGGTAACCAAAACAGCCATTTACAATGGGACTTCTTTTTAGAATCAAAGCAGTTTCCACTGGAAAGCATGCAGGTTTAAGGTACATCTGCCCAATCAAAAAGCTAGATGCATCGTTTATATACAGTCCATGGGTAACACTGGGAAAGTTTACTATCATTCTGTACAGTGTAATGCTGCAGTTAATTAATGTAAATGCAAATCACTGATTGTGCAATGGCACAGACAGAACAGCAGGCTCACTAGGAAGAGAGACATGCCGGGAAGTTGATTTTCCACTTCCATCAAAAGCAAAAGTGGCATTATAGCAACAGGAGTGCACCGAATTGTACTTAACTTCATTCACAACGCAATGAATGCCCTGGCCTACCTTTAATTAATGTACATATGTGGACAGATATCAGATGAACAGGTTTCAGGCTGTTTTAATGTGTGTACAGCCATTACCAGAAACACTGGCATAATAATATACATAAAACATCACTGCCTTTGACAAAGATATTTACAGTCACAAGAACATTTCAGCTAAGCTGAAAAATGCTTTTAGTCACACAGAGCTGAAATCACCAAGCCTCGACCTCAAGCTGACCTCTGAGAAAAAGCGTGTTGTCATCACTGTCAACCTCTACTTGGCAATTAGATTTCTCCCATATATACTTCAGCTACTTTTCATGTTGGGGAAACAAAGGCATGTACAAAGTGCTAATAACTCAAATTACTAAATACAACTCTTTTTTTTTTCCCCCAACACATGTTCACAGAGCTAAGCTTCTAGACAGCAGCGTCTGGTAAAAGTAACGCGTGCTAAAAATAAATTGGATGTCTTCCACCAGAGGAACTGAAAATTAAAAGAATCTTCTGCATTAAAAGTGGGGCTTACAGGGCTGTGGTTTCAGTTCTTTCAGCTACTGCTAAATTACTCATCTGCTACATATACCATTATCCCATTAGCTCTGTCTGGCTCAGACAGACACCACAGCTGTAACTCTGACTGAGCTTCAACCGGAAACAGACTGAGGAAAGTACAGCTTTACTACACACTGTATCATCTCCGTATACACTGCCAAACCAATTCAACTATGCAAAGACTTTTACCACAGAGGGTGTTTTCTTAGCAGAGCAGGTCTCACCTGGGGCTTGCCTTTGTACATTCAGTCTACTCTAAGTACTAAAAGTGAAACCCATAAGAGCACTCAAAGCATTTCTGCTGGTATTTGAGCTTCTGTGAGAGCACACAAGGCTTCAAGGAAGACTCCATTGATCCACTGTTCCACATAAGGGAGTTAATGATTTTTGGGCCTAAAATATATTAAAAACAGTAAAGGATCAGCGCTTCAGGCAATATGACGTGGAATTTCACAGTCTGACAACACTGTAAATCTCTAGATTTTAAGAAAACTGAAAAATCTATAAGTGGATTTGAAACAGACATGCTTGGACCTTCCCTCTGCTTATTGATTGTTTGAGGTTGAATGTGTTTTGGCGTGGAGGATGAGAGGTCAAACAAAGGTAAGCTATGGAAGCCAAAGCATGTAACAGCTTTTTACAGCCTAGTGGTGCACAAAATCAATTAGACACCAGACTGCTGGTGTATGTTCAATTGATAATTCTCAAACAGAACTGCAAAATGAAGCCCTATATACTCATAATGCTAATAAGCAGTGAGTTCTATCACTAGAGTTAAAATTATTTTAAAAAAAATATGACACAAGGGGAGGCAAATAGATACTATAGCACTGACCAAGTCAGCTGGGCTCTCTGGCAATAAAATGAATGTTTTCATGGAGGATGACAAGCCAAATGGATGAGATTTATAGCAATCTGTTAATTTTGTGACTAAAGCTTTTGGTGCATATGCTGCATCAGCACAGTCAGATGGCAGCTTTGTGTTCTGCATTAGTATCAAGTAACAGCTTCAGTATTAGAGGTTCATTGTCGGCTACTGCAAAGTACACTTGGAAACATTTACATTCATACAATGCTGCTTTCAGCGTGGCCCCCTTATATCATGTTCATAAGTTGCCTTGCTAAACCAAAAATGTATCAGCTCAATTTTCCCCTCACAGGTTATGAAAATTGTGATGAATAAAGTTATTCTTGGAAACTCACAGATAGTGTGTTGAAGTACAAAGCAGGTTTGTGTTGCAACAGAGCATGTCAATGTTATATGCATCCAAAAAAAACCAATCCCGGTTTGTAGTATGTACACAGCAGGCAAACTGGGCGTGCTGGGGCCAAAACACTGTTCAAGAATACAATGCAAATAAATAGACATGCTACTAACAGCTGTAAAACAAAAAGAAGAGAAAAAGTTTTTAAAAAATGCTGAATATCCTGTTTTATATTTGATAAGTTTTAGTTTCTTATGAGTCTACATCAGTCAGTCTCGAAATTAAAACCAGAACATCACTAACATAGTAGCTCATCTCATTTCTGACGTTACTGTGAAGCACAGAAAGACAGCGATAAGTTTTCGTCATTGGTTGTCTGTATTAGATAAACTGATTAGAAATAAAAACCACAAAGAAGTCAAGAAGCCTCGCAAACAGTCATATCCAGGACAAATAATCTTATTCAACACCAATTTAAAAAGTGTTTGAGTTCAGAAATACTATTACTACATTGTCATTAGTAAATATGGCCATAAAAAGCATGAAAATATGTGAACGCATCAGCATGTCATAGTGTGACTGTATTAATGATGTTGGCATAATGGGGATATCAAGGCCCCAACCATGCCTTCCCAACGTGAGAGTCAACCAATAATAGCACGCATTCCATGATTATGACCAATAAGATTGATGATCACTATCTAACAGGATACAAGTAGTATGCAACATGCATGGAAAAGCTATCACAGCACTATCAGCAGTACGTCTACCGTCAAAAAGAAGAGAACCCTCAACGGTTGCCCAGCGTGATAGGAATAGTCAATATAAAAATAGCCAATATAGGAAAAGTGACAGTGGAATGTTGCAAACTGACCTTCATTTTTTTCCACTCTAAAAATGGAAAGTTATGCTGATCGTGTTGGCAAACCAGGTTATTGCCCTATTGTCACCCACCGGAACCCAGTGCTACACCTACGCCATAGCCCTAGTGCTTGACCAGCTCTAACCTAGCTTGAGACATTATGATGTTACAAATAACACCAATAATGGCATTTATGTATAGACAGCAGAGGAAGACATGCAAGCACTCATTTTATCAACATTAGATTCTTCTGGAAATGGAAAAATGCCAATAAAATGAGAGCCATGACCTTGACAAAGTGTGGATGAAGACCCATTAGGTGATCACTGGATGAAAGTTTCACTGAAATCTGACCAATGCTCTGGGAGAAGTAGCAATTCTTGTGACCTGTAGATGGCCGGAGGGAAAACAGATGCCTCGTCATGGCATTAGCCCATCAGTCCTTCAGTTGGATGAGCTAATGAGTGGCAGGTAAAGTGAATACCAGAGACAATCTGATTAAAACACAATGTTCTAGAGTCCTGGCGTCCCTGCTAACATGTGAACAACTCTCCCCAGTGGCAGGTGCTCCCCCTGCAAGAAAATGTGCCCTGCGAAATTATAAAAGAAGCCCAGAAAAAGCTCAAAGAACAAAATAAACTACAAGATGCCTTATCCATAAAAGCTCCACCCCACAACCCACAGGAACCAATGGTCTTGCTATTAACAACCTTGTGCCAGACAGGGATCTCATGGGTCAGGACTGTTTTCAGTTGCACAATATTATACGGTCAATTTTAATGTTGTGGCTGATTATCTGTCAATACTTTGCTCTGGCAGACTGGAACATCTAAAGCCCTGGTCATCCTCCCAGAACATCAGCAATTAGCCTGTATAGCCATACAACCAGTCAAAGAGTTACAGTCACATTGGAAAAGGCATCTCAGCTCCCCTATACACAAGTTCTACCTCACTCTCACACAAACACACACCAGGAATCAACCTCATGGTCCAGCAGATCCTTTCAGTCAGCACAGAGTGGTGTGACAGGACAATAGCCCGCCCAGGTAATAAAACAGCGGAACACAACACAGTGCTCCAACTCATTCTCACATGACTCAATCACTTTCACACATTTGCACTCTGATGTGCTCCCCAGGGTTGAGCACCATGCTACACTTTGTAAAAGCATTTTGTTTTAAATGCAAAAAATATATCATTTTTAACACAAGAACGTATTCACAGTGAGAGGGGAATTCCACTGTGTAGTGTGTAACATTTCAACAGCACAGGATCAGTGCTGAATCCACACACAATAGAGCTTGTCTCCCCGCCTCGAGCAGCTTCACAAGCGCACTTCATGTGACATTACTGCAATGTCAGCAATTTTCCTCCCCTCTTAGCAGCTCACAGTAAACTAACTAGAATGTCTCTTCTCTCCCAATCTGTCGCTGGCCATATCGGCATGAGCAGGGGGAGAGACTCAAACTGAATTGAATTAATCTTCATCTTAAAGCATGACATCATCATCATCATCATCATCACTGCGATTACAATCGAGCAACATCTGCTGCAGCCACTCTACACAGACTAACTCAACCATGCAGGGTCATGGGGGTTGTTGTCACAGTGATGTGTTCACTTAAGTTTGTGCATTTCCTGAACTGTTGAGTATTATGTGTCATGTTACTGATCTGTGAGCCAAATGCGGATGGATAATATCTGATGTGTGTTTAGAGATAGGAGGAAAGAAGACACTGTAAACCTGATTAATGTTGAGGATGCTCAGCTCTATTACAATATGAATTTACGCTCAGATGCAATCATATAATATTGTTCTTCAATGACAGTAAATCAAAATGAAATAACGCAAAAAAATGCAGAAAAAAGCACGATCACTGAAGACAGCTTCTTGACCACAACCACTTCCCATTTTCCACGTTTACCACAAATACAGTTGAAACCAAAAGTTTACATAAACTGTTTAAAAAGACAAATATTTTTTTCACTGTCTGAAATTAAATCAGACTAAACTTCTGTTTTAAGTCAGTTACGATTGCCAAAATTATTTCTATTTGCTAAATGCTGCAATAATGAGAGAGAGAATATTTTAGAGAGATTTTTATTAATATTTTCAAAGTCAGAAGTTTACACACACAAAGATTACTATGCCTTTAAACAATGTGGGAAAGCCCAGATGATGATGACATGGCTTTGGAAGCTTCTGATAGGTTAACTGACAACATTTGAGTTAATTGGAGGCACACCTGTCCATGTATTTTAGGGCCACACTCAAACACACTACTTCCTTGTTTGACATCATGGGAAAATCAAAAGAAATCAGCCAAGATATCAGGAAGAGAACTGTGGAGCTCCACGAGTCTGGTTCATCCTTGGGTGCAATTTCCAGATGCTTGAAGGTGCCACGTTCATCTGTTCAAACAATTATCCACAAGTATAAACAACACGGGAATGTCCAGCCATCATATCGCTCAGGAAAGAGACGGGTTCTCTGTCCCAGTGATGAATGTATTATGGTCCGAAATGTGCAAATCAACCCCAGAACCAAAGATAAAGACCTGGTGAAGATGATGGCTGAAGCTGGCAAGAGTGTGTCATTATCCACAGTCAAACGAGTCCTGTACCAACATGGGCTAAAAGGCCACTCAGCCCTTTACTCCAA
>VUQH01008645.1:4725-19642 GCA_015106775.1 Etroplus canarensis
GTGTGTGTGTTTGCATTTGTGTGTTTGCGTGTGTGTTTGTGTGTGTGTGTGTGTGTGTGTGTGTGTACCCCCCTAAGGCTGCCTGTGCACCTTTATTCCAAATGACCTTGTTTACGGACATAACACAACCACCACGAATTCCCAGACAGAATCTCATTTCGAGGGAGCATCACAGAAGGAGAGACCAACTGCAGAAGGGAGAATTCTGCAGGTTCCAACCTTGTGCAGCCTTTGATTAAAATGACATTTGATTACACATAATTTCACAACTTAAATTAAGCTGGAGAAGCTTCCTCCATTTTGGATAGAGGGCCCATGTTAAACTGAACAAATGCATGCAGGATTGTCTCTCCTTGCTCAGGCAGATGTGGAAGTAAATGTCTTCAGTCACAACAAAACAACTCCTATCCAATCAAAAAGTAGATTTCTATGCATCCATCTTTTCTGATTTGAAAGCGATATAACTCTGGAGGTGATTCTGTTGACAGTATTGGCAAAAAAGAAGGCAGTTTTCTCATCCTGGCCATGGGACATCACCATGTATTTAGCTGCAGAGTGAAAACGCTCCTCAGCCTGACAAAAGACGATGTCAGTCTTCAAAGCACAAGGATATGTCCTCTCACAAAAGAAGCCACAATATTCACAGAGAAAGGAGGGAAGATAAAGAGGGTATGGGAAAGGAGGGAGGAGGGAGAATCCTAATAATTTCTCCATTTTGAATGAAGTCTGACCTTCACGTCTCTTTCTCCTTCTTTGGCTCACTCTCTCTCTGTGCCAATGTGGAACAACATGCAGCCGGAGTCACGCACTCAGTGTCTTTGGTTTTTCCTCTATTCTTGCATAAAATGAAAAGCTAAGTGGAGTTTGTGTTTTCCTGTTGTGTGTGCTTGTGTGTTTTTCCTCACAGCCTGGGCGGTATCTGTGTTATTGGCTGAGCCTTTTCAGGGGCTGGGTAATTAGATCAGACTGCCTCTCCCCGAGAGTCAAACCAAGCTCTAAAGTGACAGTTGGGAGCACTGTTGTAATTTTCTGCTCCTCCTGGTAATTGAAGACCAGGATTTGGCAGGATTGGGATGCACTATACATCCACCGAATAAGGAGTAAACAACACCCTCACCATTCCTCCTCCACATGTACCCCGAAAATAACACTCGCCTACTCACACACACCTACCCAAAGACACAAATCGCGTGCACACACACATCTAGTGCCTCCTGCAAACTAAACAGCTCAACCTACTGGTGTTCCCCAGTCACCTTGTTAGTTAATTTCAGTTAGTTCAGCAAAAATCCACGTTCACCTTTGAGGTCAATAATATGTTTACTTTTGCTGCTCATTTAGCAAGATTACTTGATATTGTACAGCAAGACATTTTTACTTTATCTTTAAACAACAGATTCAGCAAATAGTAAGGGATAAGCTATTGGGTACAGGAAGCTTTCTGTTCTCTGCTTTGTAGTTCAGTTGTTATTGAACAATCACTTTTGAGCAGACTTTGTTTGTATGCTGGTGACAGGGGTGGTTCTATGATTTTTAAAATGGGGTGACATGAGAAGGACCAAAAACAAGGCAGAAATGGGGGAATAGGAAATAAGAATATCTAATGAGAAATAAAATCAGTGTAGAATTTTTTTTTAATGAACTTTTGGCTACTCCCTTGTATTTTACCCAAGAGGTGGCCATAGTGGATTGATTTGCTTTGGTAATTTTAGTTTTACACCAGGTGTCCTTTCTGAAGCAACCCTGTATAGTGGGAGGGGCTTGTGTCCCCACCTGGAAATGAACTGGTGACCTTTTGCTTGTAAGGCAAATGTGTAAACCACTATACTACAGAGACATGGAAAATGGCATAGTGGGTGTAATTTCCAAGCTTATGTGGAGCCCAGTGTCCCTTTACAGATTTATTAAAGCAGTGCTGCATAAGACTTGAAAATATAATGTTGTGTCAGATAATTGTTTAGCAAAGTGGAAAATTTTATTTAGACTTTTCACAAGTTATAATCCTACTTACGTACGTTAATAGTGCACAAGTTATATAA
The DNA here is from genome assembly GCA_015106775.1 of Etroplus canarensis. Classification (NCBI taxonomy): domain Eukaryota; kingdom Metazoa; phylum Chordata; class Actinopteri; order Cichliformes; family Cichlidae; genus Etroplus; species Etroplus canarensis. Next base: position 6,765 of record VUQH01008645.1, read on the forward strand.
TCAAAATATATTTATAATATCTAAATTTTACTTTATATTACTGGATCGTAATTAGTGATTCAATGATGTGTTAATCACTTTAATGCTGCAGATATTGATAATTTTAAATGTTTGTATATTGCTGGGTAGCTTCATATATAATAATACAATTTATAATAAATAATAAGTAACCCAGCTACAAGGGCCACATGCAAGTGTACTCCTAGTGAAGTTCCAAGCCCAGGTAAATGGGGAGGGCATCCAGCGCAAAATCTTTGCCCAATCCAAATGTGGATTCATAATACATGATCTGCTGTGGCAAGCCCTAATGGGAGCAGGCAAAAGAAGAAGAAGAAGAAGAAGAAGAAGAAGAAGAAGAAGAAGGAGCAGCTGAAGAATCTGTTAAATAATAAGTAACTAAAGTGTTGAGATAAATAATATGGAGTAAAATGTACAATATTTGCATCAAAATTATGGGAGAGTAGAAGAAGCAGCATTTCACAGAAATACTTAAATAAAGTACAAGTAAATTAAACCTGTACTTTAATAAAGTAATCAAGTAAATGTACAGTTACATTCCTACCAGTCCTATCCATGCTCCTATCCAAAAGTCTTGGGCATGGATAGGACTCACTGACTGCTGAGCTCTGCAAATACACAACTTGGTAGCATCTTTTGGTTTGACGCCATCCCTGTAAAGTATTCATTTTCAAACTGGGTGCTTCTGGATACTTCCTTAACTCTCCACCAGAGCCAAAACATTTAGTAAGATACAAAAGGACAAAAGTGGTTCTTTAAAAGTCTCATATTTCAAAACTTCCAACAGAAATACATTTATGGTGATAACTGTAGCAATCAGGCACATTAACTTAAGTACCTTATTTAATCTTATCCAGTTTTTAAAGGTACTGAAGTACTTACAACTTGTCCATCACTAAATAACAGTTCACAATGTTATTTATTCATGTGACAGCTGTACTTTGTTTTGATTTTTAAATTCCTAATGTCGCTTTAAAAAATGAAAAAAATCTGTGTATGTTTCTGTGTGTTTGTAATGTCTCTGCATGTTTCTCGACAATTCGTGCGATTTAGTTCAAACTTGGCAGGTGTACTGCTGGAGGCCTCAGGAAGTGCTGCTTATAGTCTGCTCATGTATGAAAAATAGAAAAAATAAACTATAAGAATTCCTAATTTCCTCTAACAGTACATTTTCATGTCTTATACACGAGTATACATATAGAATTACTCATGAAAGTGGTCCCTGACACATTTTTGTCATGCAACAAAACATTTTTATTCGTATTTATCTCCAACAATGATGCTTCACAGACGGTATTAGATAGATATTGACCTTGTCCCTACTTTTTTGAGATGTGTTGCTGAAGATGAGCTAGTATTCATGAAATAGTAAGATTTCTCACTTTCAACATCTCATATGTTTTTCTGTGTTCTTTTGTGAATAAAATACTGGTTTATGAGATTTGCAAATCATTGCATTGTGTCTTTATTTATATTTTGCGCAGCATCCCAACCTTTTTGGAACTGGGGTTGTACTTAAATTTTTAATATAAGGCTTTAACTCTGAACTTACTTAGCAGAACGTTCTAAAAACTTCTCCTACCACCACTCATCTTTACACTGATGACATGACTTAAATGAACTTGTATTTCAGACCCTCTGACAGGATGTGTGTTCACATACATGAAGACTCAGTTAGCCATCTTCTCCACACCCACTAAACCTCTGCTGTTGCAAACAGCCGGCTCATCTCCACAGGTATGTGTCAGTGTGCTCAGAGCGCACAGGCATCTGGCCGGGCTGACTCTGACAGCAGCTTGTGTCTAGACTTGCTAGCATCAAATAAAACCCGGACCAAATCCACGAAACAAATAATGGAGGAAACGGCAGGCAGCGGCACTGGCAAGGACAATGGATCAAAGGTAACAACCACACACCCCCTTAAATTTTACAACACTATTACAACTCTCCTGGCTTTCATTTCTTTTGGGCTGTTATGCAAAAATATGTGTTAGGCTTATATAATAGAGTCTGAGTGTTAGAAATTACATTTCTTGACTGTTGAGACAAAATGTAGCCATGAATAATGTGGTGCAGTGCAGATACTTAAATTTTTTAAGCAGTCTTTGCACAAGAAGGGCATCTCAGTGTAGAAACAGAAAGACTGCAACATCTTGAATTAGCAACAATAACCTCAGCTTTTAAACACACACACGCACACAAAAAGGGGGTGACAGATCAGAGGCAGCAGCAGCACAATGATGGACGGGTTGTGTTAGCCTATGCAGTCAAATACGCAGCGTCAGTACAAATACAGATTCAGTGTTTGTATTGAACTGCTACATTATTGATTATGACTTATCAATTATGGATGACAGCATCTTCAGAGGCATCACAGTCCTGCACCACAAAGAGACATCATGTAGATGGGCTGTACACAATCAGAGTCAGTTCAGCTGTTTCATTATTGATATGAAGAGCTATAAAGGCTACAATATGAGTGTATATAATTTCTCCTATATACAGCTGGGGTGTCTGCTTTATGATAACTTGGGTCTTATTTGTCTAGTTTTGGCAATCATGGCTGTGAATATAATTGTACAAACAATAATCTGATAATATTAGCTGACGCAAGATGTAGATAGTCAAATCACAGAATCACAAATCACAGGTCAACTAAGGCATGACATTTAATTCAAAGTTCAGGTAATCTGCCATAAGAATACCAAAAATCTTTCATAATAATAAGAAAAAAATCTGAAAATACACACATTGTTTTTTTCCCCATTAACCTTATTGTTAGAGGAGGTACAACATTGCTTCTGTTTTCCCGTCATCCACATCAACCTTTTTTCATCATCAGAATTAGGTTACTCTTTTAAAACACTATTTTTCTTATAATATAACCCTGGGTTTCTTTTATATTCTGTCTTAATGCCTTTCTTATGTAAAACCCTTTGAAATGCCTTGTTGTTGAGTGGTGCTATACAGCTACACCTGCCTCGCTTGGCCTTGGTGGTGCATCTTCCTCTCAGCCTTGTTAATCATCTCAGAAAGCAGCACCACGGGCGGCCTCATAATAATCCCTCATTGGGCATGAAAAGTGCAGCTTGAATACTCTAAGTAGAGTTTGAGAGGTTGAATGCAGGAGTCAGTCTTAATGATTTTGCCATATGACATTACCATTTTTCTTTTCTTCTAACTTGTCATTCATTTTTGGCAGGTTCCTCAGCAGTTAATTTGTTGCTGTTACCAATAAAAACAGTTGCTAAACATACAAAATCAGAAGCCACAAAACTAAATATGTGAATAGATATGTACAGATACAATGTGCCTTATACAATCAAAATTCCCCATCTTTCAAGAGCAACCATAAAATTCTTACCTGAGTCCATACAATACTGTTCCATCAGGGTGGAGACGAATCATCCTGTTTTTCACTGTGACACCGTGGACAAAGGACTTCTTGTCGTTGAGGAAATAGGTGTCGGGGACCCACAGTTGGTCAGCCACTCGATTATCCAGAGTCAGGTTGTAAGCGATTTCAGAGTAGGATAGACGCTTGTCCCGCCATGCTTGTTGAAAGTACATGGTCAAGGTGTAGTCCTGCAGGACAAAGGTGGGGCCCATTTAGTGAAGTTAGTGCCAAAGCCAAGCTCAGTGAGAATCATTGTAAAGCCAACACTTTTTCATATCTGGTTTATTTTCACCAGTATCTCAATTGGGGAGCACATAAAGCTCCAACGAGATGTCATGTCATGCTCACATCCTAGCTGCGGCACGTTGTATGGACTCTGCATAGTGAGAAGGTCAGCCAAAAGGTCGCTGTGGTCTGAAAGGACACAGTCTGTACTAGGGGCCGTGGTGGACAGGGTTGAGGGTTAATATTCAACTATTCTCACTTAATTTTTAGACCATAACCAGAGGGAAACTTTCTCAGCTGGCTGAGTATTGTCTTGTGCTAAAAATATCTGCTTCCACTTGAGCGAATGAAGCCACTTTCTGCTTTACAGAGACAATACAAACTGCTAGTAGAGATCTGCAGCAGGGGTTTCCTCCCTTTCTTTTTTACAGCTTGATTTTGCATAATAAACAACCAGAGCTACTGAGATTCAGGAGAGAGTTTTCCAGATTTAACCTTAGTGGAAAAAACCATATTTATACTGTACAGTTTGTTTTTACACATTCTCCGAGATGTGGCAGAAAACTGTACCTCCTCCTCCCTTTCTCTGTGTCTCTTTTCTCTGTTTCTCACTCTTAAAAAAAGACTTACACCCACACAGCCACAGTAAAACACAGCACTGCAGTCGGATCTGCTTGGTTACAGTGTGTTGCAGGGCAATCACTGAGTGGGAAAAACAAATTAAAAAATACGGTCCGTGAAACAAGGCCCTTGAGCTTTTACTCCAAGCAGCCATCATCATTACTTATCACTGTGTTTCTATGTTTCCAAGCTCTATCATAACACATTGGTGTGACACTGCAACGCAATTGCCACTAAACACGAAATTCATTGCATGCAGTGTGTGCAACCAAAATGTGGTGTAAAAAGGGCATCTAAAAATACATGAGCTTCTGCCATGTTGATTTTTTCAGGAATAAAAAGTCAAGCCAGGACAGCTGCTTCCTTATCCTGTTTTACAAGCGTTCCCACCGAACCCCCCTCGCACATTCACTCCCTCTCTGTCTCATTATCAGCCTGTCGATCGGATATCTCTATCACCTTTGGGATCGTTAGCTGCTGCCTGCAAGCTCAGTGTACATCACGAACTGAGGCAGCATAACCTGCAATACATTCTTGTCTTTTATGCTTTTCCATACTGATGAAGCACACAAAAACAAGGAGCTACAAAAACACTGCAGCCCTCCCTTTCGGTGACAAAAAAACAAATAATATTAACTGAAGCCCAAAAGAACCAACGGAAGAAGCATGCTTATATAAATTATTGTAGCATAGGGAAATGTTTTTATTTGTATGGTATTACAGCCCACATTTTGATGGATAAAGTAAAAATTTCATGAGTCTGGACCAAGTGAGAACAACAGAGGCTGAAAAATGAAGGCAATGCAACGGTGGCAACGACTCAAAAAAGCAGTTCCCTGAGTGGCCACTTGAGGGTGTGAGCCAATTCTCACTGACTTCCCTGTTAAAATGTCCAACCTTGCACCTGTACAGTCATAGCTGCCAAGCATTTAAGTTTTAAAATCCAGAATGTTTGTTTGTTTGGTTGGTTGGCTTTTTTCAAAAACTGTTCAGTAAATCAATCAGACCATTGATGTCTGAAGTCATTTTGATGACACAGTGTAACAGCAAAATTAGAAAATATTTTACCAAACAAAATTGACTTGGTAACACTAAGCTGCCGAAACTGTATGTTTTCATAATATCTTAGTTTTTTCAGTGTTGCACTGCATAGACAGTAGGGATGTCACCAGCAGGGATGCCACTAATCCAAAATTCTGAAATTCTGCTTTTTATTTTTATTATTATTATTATTATCAGTACTACTGAACGTAGCATATATGCTAAGGCTGCAGTTCTTCCAGAAGCGATGAGGGCAGCGCATGTCTACAAGTGTTCTAGTCCATCCTTACATGCTAAAGTAGAAGAAGGAGGAAGCCCACAAGCACAAGAAAAAATACAAATAACATAGCAAAAACTACATGTGGAAGATGCAGACTGGTGGAGCTGCTGGGATAGCTCCACCCCTTGTTAATAAAAAAGGCAGTCAGGAGTCAGGTATTGGAAGTACTTTGTGTTCAAGGTGGATGACCAAGGAAAGATGATTTAATGACTGAAGGTAATATTCAAACAATCTTATCATGCTTTTCAGACCAAGAGGAAATACTTCCACTTTAGCAAAGCCTGGCATCCAGATCTGTTCAGAGAATTCAAGGTTTCAATTCATATTAACATCATTCAAAGAATTATCCTTCCTGTGGTATCCTGAAATATATCTTCCCATTTAGTTTGAGACAGCTGGCATTGCTGATGTGAAATCAGCTGTTCCACAGGCTTGGAGGTTTGCAGTGGCTCCCACTGTATAAATGCTTCAGTTAAAGTAATGTAACTAACATTATATCTTGTAGTAACAGCACTGATATGTTGGTGTTCCTTTCAAAAACCTTGAACTGGTAACAAAAAAGTTTTAAAAAAAAAACATGAAAAATGATGCTATTCACTGGAATCACTGCAGTATCTACACAAAACTGTTACATGACTAGTACATAAATCATAGTACTTTATTATGTTTTGTACTACTGCTGCTTTTCTTTTCAGAAGAGCCATTTTTGCAATGTTCGTATATTTAAGAAGTATATGTTTAAGTAAATGGATAGTCTTTTTTAAATTCTTATTATTTAAACCATGGTATTGTATTTGGTATTGAGAATCATGTAATCTTACTCATATTGGTACTGACTAATACATTTCTCACATTTCTATTGTGAGATCCATAGTAGACAGCCCCTTCACAGTCATCTCAAGGTGTCTTTTTCCCACCATTAAAAACACTTTCATCAAATCGTCCAGCTCAGATAACTTTGATAAAAATAGTTACAACTTGATTTTTTGATTATGTGTTACTGATTCCGGAAACTTGAATCAATGAATATCCTTCCAACAGTACTGAAGTCAAAAACTCCCTGTTACAAACGTGTCTTCGCAGTGAAGACAGCCAAAATGGTCAAACAACAGCTGAGACAGCAAGCTATTCCATTCTCTATCTACTATTACTTGTCTTTCTGTATAGAGATCAACCGCACACACCCATTGAATCATTCTTTTGGTTGCCAGGTTGTGCTGATATATTGTAGTGTGTGGATTGTGTATGCAGACTGTGTTCATAGACAGTATAGCAATTTGGGTAGCTTTAAACCAATATACAAAACTAACTAATTCCTGCATTGCAAGTTCCAGGAGTTTCCTGGAATAAATAGCAAAAAGGGAAGTTTTAAAATACAGGTGAAACCCGGGAAAAATGGGAGTGGTGGTGGGTATGTGTACAGACCACATGGTCAATGTCATGGTCAGTTCTGCTGAGGTAGTATCCTTGCCTCCAAAGTCATAACTGCAACCTTCAAAATCACTTGGGTTATAGTGATAGAGTGAGGCAACAGCTGGACCTTAGTAATCAAGCTGGCAAAACTTACATTAGCTAATAACTCCCCCTTCTTTTCCAGAGATGGCAACAAAAAGGCAAGGCCACAAACCAAAGGGTGATGTCTCAGCAGCCAGTTCCATCTTTTATATACAGTTAATAGTGTAGAGACCACATGTGTCATCCACACATTTTGGATTGTCCTGTTTGCAGTCACAGCTCTAAACTTGTAAATTATTCAACTAACTAAAACCCAAACAGTCACAACAATGTAAGAGAAAGAAAAGCAGCAAATTCTGCTGATTATCTGGTTTCAGTCCATTTTAAGATGAGCACACCAAAAATGCAAACAATATTCTTCCTTAATATAAAATAGTGCATTTAATTTAATTTATACTTGCTTTTTAATATAACTTGTTCACACTGAGTTTTCTGCACTTTTAGCCTTCATAATTGTTTCAGTTAATTATATGTACTTGATTTTTCTAAGTAAGGAACATTTCCACACTGGTGACCGCAGAGACTCAAGGGACTGTTAATGTTTAAGTTCAAATAATTAATTGACTGTTATTTCAGTTTACAGTTTCAGCGGGTGATAGTTAAGCTGTAGCTCGCAAAAGTCCACCGTGAACAAGACTCCCGTAGTAATTAATGATGTCTGGCCAGTGTTCATGTTCAGGGTTATTTTTGAAGACATGTTTAATGCATTTAATTTAAAACTGAGAGGAAGTTTGCTTTCCTTGGCACGTAGGTCATGTGACCTATCCTTTAAGGTAATTTTGTACTATCTAATTTAAGTACAAGACATTCAGTATAAATAAGTGACTCCAATTTCTCATATTAAGCTTACTTAATTTTTTGAAGCAATACATTTGTAAGCTTCTCTTTTCACAGTAAATCCAACTTGTCATATTTCATAATGTAGAATATGATAAATACAGGCTGTGCCAATAATCAGTCTGGACTCCCTATACAGTAAACACACAATAATGGGCAGAAAAATCTGATTTTGCACACTTGTGAATCCCTGATGAGCATCTCCAATCACCCAAATGCATTTTTTTGCTTCAGCAAATGCAGCATTAAATAAGTCACATATTCACCGCAGACATTTTAACCTGGCACAGTCAGAAAAGCTCAGGTGTTACTAATAAGATTAACAAAGATTTTTCAAGTGTTCATTAAGACATGACAGCATGACAGTGAGGCGGTTACACAGAACTTCATTAGTTTTATGATTTACACCTGTGCTTCTCCTACTGTGACCCCACAGATGAGAGGAGGACTGGACACCAAATGCTAAAGTAACTAAGCTTGGATTTGAAGATGTGTTGAGCTTGCATGTGTGAAGTGCCTTTCTGTGTATGTTAGGGAGTTTAAAAGTATAGATAACACAGAAAACACCTGGTCCTGCACGCAGCCTCCTGGCTGTGCTGTAAAATGGCAGCATAATTACGGTTTCCCAGATGGTTCTGTTTACCTTGACTTGGACGTCACCTGAGCTTAGAGAGAAGCACAAAGTACAGCTACCTCACCTTTCTCTCAGTACAGTTAGAAATCTTCAACACAGAATACTGCAAGGGAAAGGTGCGGGCTGAGTCATGCTATACAGGGTCTGTGCAGTATAGTAGGCAGGACAACCATGTCATTATCCTTCCTGCATTCCATCAAAACAATTATTAATTTCCCACATTGTACTGTAACTTTTATTTCTTACATCTTATCTATATTATTCTATTTTAGATTTTTCTTTGTTTATTCCTTTATGTCTTTTTATGTTAAATTCTTTGATTTTTCAAGTACTTTTTAATCTTTCTTTTGTGCTTTGTTTTGTTGCTTTTAATGTTTGAATTTTTTTTTTACATGAAAAGTGCAAAAAAAATAAACCTGCTTTGACTTGTCTTGACCTTTGCCTTATCATGCAAATGAATCCTACATAATAATGAAATTATCTCTGAAAATCTGACAATTATGTTTTTGCATCCTGTGTAGTCACTAGGATTGTGTAACAAGAAGAGAAAATCTTGACTGATTTTCCTCTCCTGGACTTGCAGCTTGCAGCACCTAAAAAAGCTGCAGATAGTCAGAGCATCCCATGCTTGAGTGTTGGTCTCCAATGCGACCTTCAGTCTCCTTGTCACAAGCACTTCTCAGAGACTCCATTAACATCACACAGACAGCCCAGTAAGCATCAGTGAGGGAGACATCTTGTGGAGAGCACTAACATTAAAAAAAGGCATGACAGGACTGAATACATAAATGCAAAGACGATACAAACGAGGCTCGGCTAACTTAAAAAAACATCAAGGCTGGGTGCACAGTGACAGCGTCTCACTGCAGATACGTTTCTGCTAACAAACCCCCATTAAGAACCTGACAGAGTGACAAGGAGTACATTTGTGTTTCCCTGAGAAATCTGACAGACTATGGTTGTTACAAGTCCTCTATTACAACTACATCAACTGTCACAAGTGACATAGGAGGGGGCTGCACATAGACACAATATACGACTGGGATTGTAAATTCAGATGAGAAGAAGCAGATGACTTTAGGCATCCACTTTATATAAAATATAAAACTGTTTCCTTCATTTCTGTCTGTGCAAAGAAGTCTTTTAGTGTTATCACATCTATAAATAGATGAATGTTATGTTATAATGGGGAAAAATAGATTTTCTGAATCTCTTATTTCCCAAGGAATTATTTTTTAAAATATTTTATTGAAACTGCCAATCAACAGTAAAGAGTTGTGGGAACTGTCATCAACACTGCTAATGAAATTCCCCCAATAATGTTAAAAAATACCACTGCTTGACTACCTTGCTGCCATGAGTACACTGTAAATTAAAAAAAAACACAGTACTACACTGTAGTGTGTTACTGACATACACTATAGCCTTACAGTAAGAAAACTGTAAAGAAAAAAAACAGCAGTTTACTATGACTGGGTGCACTTGTATCATGATGGTAATATGCGTAGTATGGATTAAGTAGGAAAATCACTGGGAGCAGACAGTATATGAAAACACATGTCCACCAACACTCACTTTAATATTCATTTTATTTTTGAATTAATAGTGTATTTAGTCACTATCCAGCAACAACTGGTCTCCAATGTAAAACATAAATAAATACAATGGATACAGATTGTAATTATTAATAATGCTTTCTACACAGCACTCCCAAATCCATAAAAGACTACAGATGTTTTCTGATTTGTAAAAATTTTCCCTCCAACACAGGGTACACCCTCTCTGTTGTGTTTTGTCAAACAGAATCAGTATATCTTTTATATACTATATATTGTTTTCCATCTTTTATTCTTTTAATACAATTTCCCTCCTGGGAATAATAAAGTATTCTGATTCTGATTAAGTCTTTAAACCCAGCCACAGGGCCACACACAAGTGTACTCCTAGTGCTGGTCCTAAGCCCGGGTAAATGGGGAGGGTTGCATCAGTACGAGCATCTGGCACAAAATCTTTGTCAAATCCAAATTCATAATACATGAGCCGCTGTGGCAACCCTTAACGGGAGCAGCCGAAAGAAGAAGAAAAAGAAGAAGAAGAGGAAGAATTCTGATTAAGTCTTTACATGAAAATTTAATTTGTCAAATGGAAAAATTATCATTTGCTGGAATAATGGTCTTTCCTGTGTTTTGTTATTACTACTACTAAGCATATTGCCATCATAAGGCAGCAGTGAAAAACACAGAGGAAAGGTTTAAATAAATAACAGATCTCTGAATGCTTGGTATGTGCGCCTTCCCTTGTCTCTCTCTCTGCAGCTTTACAGGAACAGACAGACATCCACCATATTGCTAACGCTCTCATGTGCTGTGTCCAGCTGCCGGGCACTCCAGTAAAAGCAGGGAGAATCTGCTGATAATAACAAAGTCCACTGTGCTATAAGGAGACAACTCGACATTTGGGCGATAACGAGCTCATGCGCAGACATCTCAGCGTCTAGTCTGTTTACGCCTCATCTACAAGCTGGAGCACATACACAACTGATCAAGCTGAGTTTATTCATTTGCAGTGCTCTCTGTGTTTCTGGTTAAGCACAGGCTTCAAATTAAATATTAGGGGTCAAGGGGGACTTAAGTGCATTCTGAATGAGTTGCCAGCCATACACATCCCGAGGGAAGTGACAACATGGCCTTTATGACTCTTGCTGCAATGGGTCATTTTTCAGCTACTTAGTTTCAGTGGAGAAAGCGCCTGACAGAATCATTGAGGGAGTCACCAACGCACATTAAAGGCTTCTAACGGAGCAGGAAAACTTACGTCCTGTTTTAAAAAGCAAAGCTTTTTTGTTCCCTGGGCTGGCCATAATGAAATTTGATTACAACCAATTTAAAGTTAACTTAACTAAACTTTAACAATGGGACTCTACAAAGGTAAGTTATTAATAAGAGCACACAGCAAATCAGCTTATGAAAACAGTTATTTTCTTTTATTTAAAGTCCCATTAATTAATTTTTATTAGTTGCACAAGAATAAAAGAAATTATAAAGAATACATACACTAAGGAATGATTATAATTAATTCTCATTTTACATTACCATTTCAAATTAGATATGCACACTTTGGGCACATTTAACATTGTAAGTATTGAAATCTTTCTTCGCCAGGTTTACTTTCAGGTGTAGCATAATTATTTTTATTTATTTATTTATTTATTTTAAAGCTCATTAGTGTGTCTTTTTATCTTCACTTTAACAGTTTGAGTGTTCATGGACTAAACATTGAGGCAGAGGACCCCGCATGCATGTAAGAAAGCTGCAGGATTAAGTGTTGTTCTTGTGCTGTAATTATACTGCTGACCATATTAATCTGCTACTGTGTGCATCCACTCAGCATTACTAATGACAATGTTCTGGACAACTTGCATTCTCGTCTTAAGCCTTTTGGAAAGCTCAGCAGAGCAAACACAAAAAGCACAATCGAAGTTGCAACATGTGAAAAAACCTATTTAAATATTGAGAAAGCATGAGTATGCGTGTTTAAAATGTGCAAATACAGATAACTGAGTGATTTTTTCCAAGTTGTTTTTTATGCAAGAGCTTCAAGTATTTGTAAATTAATCAACTGACATTATAAGCAGTAAAAGCTGTGGGTCTGAACCTCCAGGTGAGCTGGGGTCTTTTTATGTATCCTCCCTCTGCAGGGACACATGTATGTTAGGCTATCTGACGATCCTGCTGTAGGTGTGACGTGAATAGTTGTGTCGGACTGGCAACCAGTTTGGGGTGTACCCTGCTGTGCACCCAGTGTCAGCTGGGACAGGCTCCAGCCGCCACCAACAACTCCAGTTTGATAAGCAGTTAAGAAAATAGATGGCTGGAAATGGAAAGAAATTGCACCCTTATCCTCAAATAATTATCAACAGTCTAAGAAATTTCTGTTAAATAGGCAAATTAACAGTCAAATGCTGAAAAAAAGACAAAACAGCTTTCACCTGTATACAGATAATTTAAAAAAAAAAACCCTGTAAAAGTGCCTAGAAAAGAGCCCACCCCCCTTTTTTTCTTTTTTTTTTTTTTTTTTTTTGCTTTTTTTTGCTTTAGTTCCAGTCCTTCCTTTATCTCTTCAAACTGAACCACTTAGAAACAATTTTTGGACTTTGCTTTTCCTCTCTTTGTGTTTCCAGTTCATGAAATCACAGGTGGAGAAACGTCGCAGGGAGAGAATGAACCGCAGTTTGGATCATCTGAGGATGCTGCTGCTGCTGGAGCCACAAGGAGTAAGAAACATTTCAGTGGGCTCCATGGAAAACGGGA
>VUQH01008651.1:4282-16720 GCA_015106775.1 Etroplus canarensis
GTCGCCTAGTGCCAAAGGAAACAGGAAATTAGAGAAGAAAGAAAAAGAGTGAGAGCGGAAGAATCAAATTGTGAAGGGGGCCAAGACAAAAGGAGCCAAATGCAGAATAAAATAACAGGGGGATAAGAAGGAGGGGGAAAACAAAATCAAGGACAAAGAGTAACTCTCACACTGTCACATTTAATTTTCAGTTTCAAAGGCTGCATTTCCCCAACAGATTTCCATGTTGAATACAAAACAGCTTTCTGTTTCCCCACTAAGGGGAGAGACAGGCGGTGAGGAGGAGAGGAGAGCTTGATTTAAACTCTTTTGAGCTTGTTAACAAGATATTTGGGTGGAGCCATGGATATGAGGCAGTGACCATATGGTTAACATGAACCTGCAACTTTACCTGATTAATGTGCGTGCGAGTGTGTGTGTGTGCGATGAGGGAACCCGCGGCTCTGTGAGTATTTTGTCTCCAGCGTATACCTGCAGACCTTATTTTTCTCTGTGAACTCACCGACTGTGATTGCGTGTCTCTTTCAGCGTCTTGCCACCTGTGCTGGTGTGACGACGCGTTCAGTCCCATTAAGCTAACAGGAGAAACCCATCCAACATACTTTCTCTATAGTGCTAACAGAAGACACTGTTGCTAATTGCTTCCACTCCAGTCTAACTAATTAGAGAGAATAAAGATGATTAAAGGGACTAAAAATAGCCAGAGGGGAGGGAAAATGGAAGCATTCTGTTTTAACAGCATGAAAATTAAAAAAACAAAAAAAAGACAGCAATACTTAACATGCCTATTCTGACAAGATTCACATCAGCTCTCTGTAATGATGATAAACTGCTACACACACACACACACACACACACAAACACACACTTGCACGATCACAAATTTCAGAGAATGAAGGAAGTTAACAAGGACTAGAAAGACGCTTTGCATAAAGCTGTACCTTTGTCAACCATTTTTTACTGCCCCCTGGCTAGTAAATAATTAAATGGAATATCAATTGTTCATTGTAAAGTCATTGAATGAGAAACCTGAATTGTTACATGGCCATCTAAATTATCCAAAGTCTAAACAATTTGTGTCTTTTGTGTACAGTATTACAATATACGAATGCCACAGTGCGTTTTCAAAAATATAAGTACCAGGAAACCTTTTAGAAACCCCAGACTGTTCTTTGATTCACGGTATGTCAGGAATCCTCAAAGCGTCCTTGCAGTCATTCACACTCAAAACCAATCCCAATGCACAAACAGTGGTTCAAGTATCTGTATAAATAGAAAAAATAATAGCTAAAGGAAATGATACTAACCATCTTTGTGGTTTTGGCCAGAACAAGAAACACATATTTCATTTATCATTTTCACTGTAATATCTCATCGCTAGTGGGCCAGTCCTCAGTCTCTGTTTTTGTTGTTAGAAGAGTCTTTGAGGATTATGGAAATACTTTCAGTATCAGTGTATATGCTGTTAAATAAGCTTCTGGTTTTCTGGGAGGTAATCTTTTTAATTCTGTGAAAATGTGATGCTAAGCTCTGTGTCTAAAGAAATTCACAAAAGCCACAAACTGCACATACAGATTACTTACTCCTGACAATGAGGTTGACATTCTTGCGTGCAGGGTTGCCCACGTTGTTAAAAGCTGTGCAGTTGTAGAAGCCTGCATCTGCTGGTGTGACAGCTCTCAAAGTCAGTGTTGGCCCTCGAACTTTAGCACTAAGGGGAAGAGGGCCAGGGTAACGAGACCATGTCACAGTGGGTAAAGGGAAACCTGCTGTCACCTCACAGATTAAGACCACATCCTGCCCAGGATCCACCACCACTGTATCATTGACGGACAGTCGAATCATTGGTGGAGCTGTGGGGCAGAGACACAGGGAGGAAAATGAGAAGAGAGGAAATCACTTGTTCTGTTAATATGTGGATTGTGGTTATTCAGTGGTGTTGTTGCATGGATAAAAGATTTTGCGTGTAAGTAAATATATACAAGTACATATTTTTTTTCAAGTGTAAGAAGATTTTGTATTCTGTCAGTGAGTTAGCTATACATGTGTTTAACACACCAAACTTGCTTTTTGCCCAGTGCAAGAAAAGGAAAGAAACAAGTAAACAAACGTAGTCTAAACACAGTCACATTTTTCACTGTCTAAATTCCAATCCAAAGAAATGTCTTTTTAAAAACGTGTTCTGCCTACAAATAGGATGTTGTTAGTACATATGTGTAAATATGTGCTTGACCATATTTGTATCTGTCTGTTCCTTGTGTATGTTTGTGAGTCTTAGTGTTACTGTTTGAATATATAGCCTTTCTGAGTACAAACTAATCAGTGTACCAAAGGTAATTCAGGTCCCTGCTCCCATGCTCTCACATCACCCCCCAGTCACTGCATCCATTTCCTATGACTGACCTAACAGAAAAGTACAAGATGACCCATAATGCTACTGCAAAAGAGGTAGAAAAATGCTGATGGCAGAGACAGAGATCGATTAGACCCCAGTAGTTTCAAAATACAAAAAAAAAGGTAGAGAAATGAGAGTGGGGGGCATACACATACTACACTGCAGACTACCAAACAACTAAGAGGAAAGAGGGAATAAAAGATGGGGAAGGGGATAGGGTAAATAAATAAATAAACAAATAAATAAGTATATTAATCACCTAAGGGGGCTTGGAGACAGAGAGGAAAGAAATTCACCGAGAGTGACAGTGAAACCGTAGCAACCACATGCTATACAGTATGTTATCTATAAAATGGTTCAGAAAAAGCTTAACTTCTGGACACCTGAACTCTTGTTTGGGATTCATGACATACAACAAGTCTATGTTCAGCAAAATAAAGTATAAGGTACAAAAAAAGGCAAAAGTAATGTCCCCATATGAGGACATGGGGTCACAAGACATTTAAATGTAATCTGCTGGTCATATTCTATGATATTTGCCTGTTTATTTTGTTTGACTTTTTTCAAATTTGATGCAGTCAATATACCTTGTTAAAAATGTTTTTGCTAGTTGAACTATCACCTCCTTGCAGGTGGCTATTGGGAATTTTGAGTTATGTAAAACCACAAAATGGCTGTTTAGTCAAATACTCTACACATAATAATTCTGACAGATTGTGTGATACTGTTAAACATTTTTGTAAAACGAGTCTTTCTTATATGAACCATTTAATATTGGCTTCCCTTACAGTTCAATGATAAAAAAAGCCTGTTTTATGTTGTTATATATTTTATTTCAATACAAATCTGAGTTTCAAAGGACTCAAATGCTTTGTTAGACTGAAACACTATCTGCAACATCTTGGAATAGGTTTTTGCGTATCTTGCCATAGGGTGTAAATGGGGTGACAGAAGGTTAACACTGAGAGAAATTAGCTTGTGACCAAAATGGCATCTGTTCAAATCCCTCAAGTGGCTGCAAAAATCTTTTTGGTACAGTAGAATACAAAGGTTTCCACCTCCCTCATCAACTTCTGTAAAGACACCCTGGGGCAAAGCAGTCAATCCACAGTTCCTCTACTAGAGCTGCTTCACTGGCCACAAGTTACTAATCTTTGGTTGTTACTGTTCAGTTCTCTGTGTGTGTAGCTCTAACTGTGCCTTTAACTAGCTGGCTAAGTGATACCACAAAAACAATTTTTAAAAAAGACCCATGCAACCTGCTAAAGGTTTATCCATACCATCTCTTTGAATTATGTACAGTATGCAGTCTTTAATTAACTACCATGTTATAAGGGATAACAGTTCTTTTTCTCGAACTGCTTGTAAAATATAACACAAGATGATGATTTTATATTTTTATTATATCGAGGCACAAAATTAAAAGCAAACATTAACATTTGCTCCTGAACTTGTTATTTTTCTCCCATTAGTTCTGTACAATAAACACCAAATTTATTGGGAAGTGTAGCTTTATTCTAACACTGTTGATGAAAGATGAGAGAGGCTTTCAGTTTTTTACATGTTTAGATGCGGGATTGAATCCATAGTGATATGAGATTCGCCACTGGCTGTAGTCGTCTCACCCACCACTGTGAATTGTATATAAAATTGAACTTGCCTTCGTTGAGGGCACACAGATATGCACATTGGCTGACCCTGATTTATCAGGCTCTTTTAGACCTGATTCCTCCTTGTTTGTGTGCTTTATTGCAGAAAACAAGCAGCCGCTATGCCTTGCATACTTGTACTACACTTGTTCTATCTGTTCCTCGTGTAAGGACTGAATTAGGAAAAAGAGCTTTCAGCTTTGCTGCCCCCTCGGCATGGAATATTCTACAGACTGAACTGAAACTTCCTGAAGTTATCCCACTTAGAGCCTTCCATTGTATCCTGAGGAATAGACAGCGTGAGACCACACAACAGTGACTGTGTTTTTAAATCTTATATTGTTATTCAGTTGTTTTGTTACAGCTCCCGCACTTCTTATTGAAAACACTATGTTATTACTCTACATTGTCAAGTCCTGTAACTGTTTTTATGACATGTGCTGCTGACCCCTTGGCCAGGTCATCCTTGTGAAAGAGATCCTGATCTCAATGGATTCTTTACCTGGTTAAATAAAGGTTAATAAATAAATTAATAAATATTTTTGAGTCATCAGTAGCAATATGTGCAGTCTGTGCACTGGGAAAAACACCACTGGCAATACTTCTAAAAGGTCTTTGAGAAATTAAAAGGGCTTTGACAATTTATCACTCTTTCATACCATCTCTTACATATGTCAAAAGAAAAAGTATTCAGCTGTAGAATTTAAGTAGTCCCTTTTCACAGATGGGTCATGAACTTGGATTTTCAAAACAGGCACCTCTAATAACTTTAGCTCATACTTTCTAGGTTTTCACTTGTTTTATTTTAACCACATACCTTTGTCATTGTAATTCCTGATCAGGAAATTGTTATAACAAGTGTTGTTTTGAGTGTAATCTGACAGTTTAGTGGTGTACATTTGGTAATCATTTATGTCCTTTTGTAAGAGGCAAAAAAATTACTTGTTATGAAACATTACTGAAAAAGTTTGAAACATATTCAAGATTTTAAAAATCAATATATTATATTACATTTATCGATTCATATTTATTTTTAGAGATTATTTTTGAGTATTCTGGGAATTACACCCCAGAGATACTTTCAAATGTGCTGTAGAGGACAACGAGTAGAAGAATCAAAGCTTTTATCAACCTGAGATGGTTAATCCTCAATGCGAGACCAAACCAACAGAGTAGAGGAAGCAATTCATTTCTCTAATAGACTTTATACAGTACATCCTCTCATCTAATCCCTTTTTTAACAGATTGCAATCGCCGTAATGAAAGTGGTGCAGAGGTTGAACGATCTATTTTACAGGTGCATGCTTCTACCAATGCAAGAATGCACACAAACATTCTTCCACTCTTTAATGGGTAACAAAAATGTGCACGCAAAACACACACACACACACACACACACATATCTCTTTGGCTAACCTCACTAGTGATGGCTCCAAAGCTGACAAGAAATTTCACTGGTGTAACAGCTGCAATCAGCACATAAATAGCACTGTCTACTCCCATTGTATCAAATCACAGCACTAGGAAAGTAAACCCCTGTGGGCCAGCAAATCCTCTAAGCACTGAACAAACCTCAATGGAAACTGTTATGCGTGCTTATTTGTCTGTATGTTTGATGCAGTTACAGTGAAATAAAGTTTATTTCTAGATAAAATATAACACAGCTCTACTGTATGTTGCCATAATTCATTACAACATTAAGGTTAAGGTGTTATATGTCAAAAACTCTGCACATCAAGTTTTTCTCTTAGTGCACTCGTTGGAACAGTCATGCTAGGTAGACTGGATTTAAAAGTGTGGGTCTATATGTTAGCTTTATAATGGACCTAGTAAGAGTTTCTTCCTACTCTATTGTGGAGCTGGCTATGTGTCCTAAAGTCTTTAAAGGGTTAAGTCATAGACAAGCATACACAGAATACAATTTCTGATTTCTCCTGCCTGGATATTAAGAATACATATATATTAAAAAGTATACTTAATTTATCAATCCATTAATCCATTTTCTTAACTGCTTTGTCCATCTTCATTGTTGAAATGTCCCAGCATGTCAAGATCAAACAGATCTACTTTTGAATCCCTCTGGTGTTCCATAGCCACCAGAGACTTTACAACATTTTCTGCTGTTCATTGGATCTGGAATTAATTTGCAAAAAACTAAACTAATTAAATGTGTAATCCCTTGAAAAAACAAAGTGGTACAAGCAGAAAGAAATTCTAGGCAGAATTTTAAAAAAAAAACAAAAAAACGGAGAGTTAGGCAATGGGGAGGAACTGAGGATTTGAGAATTATAGCTTCAATTTCCTGGGGATGTGTGGGTGACGGTAACGGTGGGATCAGCCAGTGCTCCTCCCAAAGTAATGGGATTTATGTGCAGCACATTGGTTTACAACCAGGTAACAAATGCCTCTCTTTTCCATGTGCACATTTTTACTTGCTCTCTTTCTTTTCTTGCTCTCAGTTTGTCATCTCTTTATCTTCAATATTCTGTGTCTTTACCACTTCATGTCTCTATCTCTGCATCTTGGACTCAGCCTTCCTTCTCAGTGCCTTTAAAAAAAATCCATGTCTTGTTTTCTCGTTCACTGTCATGCTATGTTACCTGTTTGAGATTGAATTTGTCTCTAAGATAAAGGCAGAGGGGTTATTGGGGGGAATTTGGCTGGAAATAAAACTTTAAATGTTTGGTGAACAGTGCAAGCTGAAAAACCTGCATGTTTGTGTAATGTATCAGTAACAGTGCTCATCATCACCACTAAGCTAGTTAAGAATATGGACGGATTTCACAACTTTGCTGTGACAAAATTAAAAAAAATACCCTGAAGCCAGGCAAGGAGATGGATACTAAATTGTAGACAAGCAAGTACTTGACCTTTGAATATGCTGGTTCTTTAATAGTTACAGTAGTTAGTTCTTTAGTTTATTCAAGTTCCATTCAGTTCATTTAAATTTCATTTATATTGCGATGGTTTGCAGCGACATTCGTCTCAAGGTACTTTTTTAGGTGCAACTGAAAAGTAGGCAATTAAGGACATCCATCTGGCTGTCCATCTGGATGCCCTAATATGCAGAGTAATAAATAAAGCATAGTAAATGTAGCAGTTTGCACATTTGCCTCATACATGAAAGGCCCCCAGTTTGCAATTGGAAAGAGACACAAGCCCAGCCTTTAGGGCAGGTCTCCTAGTACTCCTACTGTCAGCTCCTAACCCCAAATAAATGGGACAGTTGCTTCATGTAAAACTTCTGGCATAAAATCTGTGCCAAATAACACATGTGGATTCATCTGCTATGGCAACTGCTTAGAGAAAAATGGAAGAAGATGAAACCACCTTATTTCTAATTATACGCAATTTAAACATTTGCAAAAATAATATGAACAGAAGAGCAATAAAAAAGAAGATAACAAAAACTGAGTGGTTATGTGTAAGAAGCAAGTTGCAGAAATTGTTTAAAATGATTCATTTAGTCTGTTATATTAGTTACAAGGTCAGCAGGTTTCAACTGCAGCCTTCAACACAGCAGAAACACTCTATTCTCAGAATATCAGTGTAAATGTGTGTATGTCAAATATTCTTAAAAGACCTGCAAGCAAGCTGAAAATTTACACCATAAGAGCATAGCAAAAAAATGTAGACCTTGTCACTTTCAAGTAAAGTTGTTTTTTTTGGATTTTTTTTTTTTTTGACAAATCATGTTAAAATATTTAATCTTCAGCCACAGACAAAATACTCTGACATGGCCAAGGCTGGATCCAGTTTAGAAATGCGGATTGACAAATATACCCAAAAATGACATTTTTGTGCTGTGGATGGACGTAAAAGTGTCAAATTCGAGTGCAAAGCAGACTGTGATTGAAAAGAGGCCTATTCAAAATTCCTTGAACATTAAAGGAGTATTTTTTTTAATGTACAGGTCAAATTCAAAGAGCACAGAACTGAATTCTCAGATTTTTAAAGCCTGAACCAATGACTTCACAAAAAAATGATCAAGGCAGCCTTGGGAGCAAATTGATTTTTGCTTGTGGTGTGGCTGTACATATCCCCACAGTGATCCCCTAACTGGAGTGGATCTGAGTGTGATGAAGAAATGTCAGAGCAGTTTACGAACTGAATGGTGAAATGATTCATATGGTGGGGCATCCATATAGCCCAGACACACAGTCAGTTGCATTCTCAGATTTTAATGGGTGAAGAACAGCTTTAGAACAATCTTTGGTGTTTTAAATGATATATGTCTATAAATATATGTCTACTGTCTCGCTCTCTCTCTCTCTCTCTCTCTCTGATTCTTTCCTTCACATAACCCTTATCAGGCATGGATTATAGCCTTACATAAAACTGACTGCACAGGTGCAGTAAAATGTCCTACCAAAGGTTTTAGTGTACTGAGGATTATTGCAGATTGCCGATTGATCTTCAACTTTTCAAAGGGGGAATTCATTTGCTGTAGGATTAGCCACCTATTTATCTAACAGTATAAATCATACAATAGTACAACTGAGGTAAACCATAGTACAGTATATGTTACAATAATCACTAAAACACAAAATCAACTCACACATATTTCAGATTTACTGCCAAACTATGTAATTTCAGTGTGTGCATGTGTGTGTGAGAGTGTGTATGTTTTCTATTTTTTATGTAGCATGTCCACCATTTCATTTATGAAGCACTTTTTCCTGTTATTTAACATTTGCTCTATTGACAGCAGAGTATAAGATAAGATAAGATTAGATAAGATAAGATTAGATAACAATGGGGAAATTTTCATTGTAAACAACAGCAAAGACAATGAGCTATTTTTAAAAACAGTAAATCAGTTGAAAAAACACATAAGAAAGGGCATATATACACAATTTTATAAACTAATATAAAAAGTGGCAAAAGTTATATCCTGTTACAGTACTTTGAACATATGGAATGGAAGTTTGAATATATGGAATGAAACTTGAATATATTGAATAAAACTTGAACACATGCAATGAAATCTGGATATATGGAATGAAACTAAAATATGTGGAATGGAGTCTTAATATGTTGAATGAAGCTTGAATATACAGAATTAAGGTGTGATAATATGGAACAAAAGTCTGAATATATGGAATGAAGCTCGAATATATGGAACAAAAGTGTGAATCTATGAATGAAAGTGTGAGTACATGGAATAAAACTCAAATATAAGGAATGAAGCTTGACAATATGGAAAGGAGTCTGTGTATGTGGAATGGAGTCTGCTGGGGGACTTCTTATGATGTACTAAGCCATTCTTCTCCAGCCACCTCTTTTCACTCGCCATACATTTATATGTCCCTATTGCATTTCATTAAATTTTTCCTTGTCCTTGGTCCTTGTCTCTCTGTGCTCTCCATTTTTCTCTTCCCTCTCCCTTCACTCCCCAACCATTTGAGGCAGATAGCTGCCTCTCCTTGAGTCTGGTTCTGCTGAAGGGCTCTTCTTGCTAAAAGCAAAGTCTTTCTTCCCAAACACGCCAAGCGCTTGCTTCATCTTACTGTTGGGGCTCTCTCTAATATAGTAGGGTTTTACATTACAGTATAAGGCACGTTGGGGCAACTTTTGTTCTGAATTGGCATTATATAAATACAACTGATTTAACTGAATTGGAAAGTAGCCTCCTTAACATCAAAACCCACGGTTGTGCTTACAAGTCAACATTGTTACGAACACCACCAGTAGAATGTGAAATGAGGCCAATCAAACCCTTGATTGATGACTTTATTTGACAGCATATAACCTACTCTACGTAAACAGTTGGCTCATTTGTTGGTTTTTGTAAAAGGAAATTTATTGTAGTGTCAGAAAAGTGTTGAATTGCCACAATTTTGAGAAAATCACAAAACCTAGCACTGTTATCTTGTAAAACCCGCTAAATAGTAGATTAATCTTCTTAGTTGTGCATTTTAAGTCAAAAAAGTGGGTAAGTAAAATCACTGAAATACACTTTTACGAACCATAGTTGTTATCAGCGTGCAAAAAATGTACATTGTATGTTATTTATCCTTGAATAATGCACTCTGTTATTATTACAATGAGTCTGTTCTTTAGAAGAAAACATGTAAAAGCTAACTGTTTATTATGACTCATAGTTGTCTACAGTGTTTTAAGATCTAGCAATAACTCCCAATCATCTCCTTATGAGCAGAGTATTAGGGCCACTGTGAAAAGCATTTTGAGAAGTATTTATTGGAGTGTAAATTTTAAAAGAAAAAGTAATACTATCACAAGGTAAAACTAATTTTACCAACCTGTAAATATAAAAGCTGTAACTGTATGAGAAGGTCAAGTCATATTTTGGGGGAAAAAACAGTGATTGTACTTTGGGGTGTCAAAATAGAGCTAGCCAGATCAAGCAATTTTCATGTACTGTCTTTATACATTACTTTGGAATTACCAATAGACACCTTGCTGACTCACCCATATTGTTGCTTCTTGTAGTGGCATCATATGCAATATTGTGACTCATCAAAAACACTTGAGGGCACTAGAGCATATGTGACATCTTTTTTCATTTAATATAATCAGACTCCATTCCATATATTGGTTTCCTTCCATATATTGTAACTTTGATTCTATATTTTTAAGTTTTCATTCTACATAAGCGTTTCATTCTATATATTCAGAGTTCATTTCATGTATTCCAGTTTTATTCCATATATACAAGTTTAATTCTATATATAATTCTATATATTCAAGTTTTCATTCAATATGTTTAAGTTTGATTCAGTACATTTGAGTTTAATTTTATTAAATTCAAGTTGTTAATTTCATATATTTGAATTTCATTCCAAATATTCAAGTTTTTTTTATTCCAAATATTTAACTTTCATTTCATATATTTGAGTTTTATAGCACATATTCAATTTTCATTCTATATATTTGAGTTTCAGTCAGTATGTTTGAGTTTTCATTGCACGTGGTATGAACCTATCAGAGAGTGTGAGATCTATATAAACTAGATTATTTACATTTGTGTGTTCATTTTTTTTATGTTTCTTTTTTCATTGTACTTTTTCCTTACAGTAATTACATATACAGATGTTTTATTTTATGAGTGGAGCCCACTGTTAGAGAACATTTTGGGTCAGCTGAATAATTTTCAGTATGACACAAGTTGTTAGCTTTGAGTGAACTTGGTAAACAAATTGCCACATCTTTTTTTTTTCTTCTATAGTAAAGATGTCATAATATTATGCAAAGATATAAAAGGGAAATGACTTTGAAACTGCTGAATTGCACAGCTGATAGTTATGAAGGAATTTGTTTATTTATGAGTTTTAACATGTATACTTTCTTACGCACCTTTGGCTGCTCCCTTGTATTCTCCCATTGGGGTCGCCACAGCGGATTAATCCACATTGGTAATTTAGCAGAGGTTTTATGCTGGATGCAATTCCTGAAGCAAAACCCTCAATGGTGAGAGGGGCATGTATCCCCACCTGGAATCAAACCAGGGCCCTTTCACTTGTAAGGCAAATATGTAAACCTTTACACTACAGGGACACTTACCAATGTGGATTGGTGGTGACCCCTTCTGGAAAATACAAGAGAGCAGCTGAAGGTACTTTCTATGTACATTTTGCTACTTTTTTAAACAAACAATATATCACTGAAACTAGAGCATATTTTACTTATGGCGAAAGTAAATCTAAAGCTATCTAAGGTATTATTCCATCCCTCCACACATCCCATCCATGTTCCATTACCCCTAAACCCCTGTACTCCACCACTTTAAATAACATGACAAGCTCCTGAGCATTACCCCCATGTTTTTCTTCATGAGAGGCAGAGGAAGAGGATTTAGTCTCTGACGACAGTTACTGGAGGGCAAAAGCCTCATACGAAAATCCCAGGGTAGGATTATGATATAAAAATCAATCAATCCCCTTGTCCCAGTGCGGTGAATCAGCGGTAATGGCGTGACCTATTTGGATGAATCTAATCTAAGCAGTGACTAGCGCACAAGGGCAAACAGGGGGCTCAGTGAGGAATAGAAAAATATGCTCATTAGATAAGTATTATAGTGGATGAAAAAGAGCAACTCACGGTCTGTTTTCCTCTTTTACAATCACTCTGACTCCACTTCTGTGTCCACCTCTGTGTCCATGTGTTTTTATCTCTCCCTCTTTCTGCTCCCTGTGTATTTCCCTCTTCTGAGTGTCTTTTATAACTTTCTTTCTTGTGTTTTCTTGTCTTTCACTCTATTTATTTCAGTGTTATTTTCAAGATCTGAGTCTAGAGATGTAATTTTCTGAGATAATGTCATTGTGTCTACAGTAGTCTGAAATTCCTTTTCTTGTCTTTTGCAATAGGGTGTAATTTTTATTTTCGTACTTATCTTTTGTTAACTCATGAAATGCAGTAGGTCAGGAATTTAAA